>CAJVPN010002038.1:0-10497 GCA_910592215.1 Entrophospora candida
CAATTTATGGTGCAAAATGGATAGATAGTCGTTGGCAAGATGTTAGAGTTGGTGATATTATACAATTGAGAAATAATGACTCTGTTCCTGCTGATATAATAATAATTTCTACAAGTGAACCTGACGGACTTTGCTATGTAGAAACAAAAAACCTCGACGGTGAAACAAATCTCAAAATCCGTCATTGTAACAATTCCACTTCATCTTTGGCAACAGAAAATGATTGTGAGCATACATTTTTCTATGTTGAATCAGAACCACCACATCCCAATCTATATTCATATAATGGCACATTACATTGGGTTGGAAATAATAATTCAAATGGAATCAACAACAATGATGGCGATGATATGAACTATTCCAATGAAAAAAATGTGCCAATAACCATCAATGATGTTCTTTTGAGAGGTTGTACTCTACGTAATACTGAATGGGTTATAGGATTGGTAATATTTACTGGTACTGACACTAAAATCATGTTGAATTCTGGTGATACTCCAAGTAAAAGGAGTCGTATAGAAATAGAAACAAATTTTCATGTGTGTTTTTTTTTTTTAAAGTTATCTTTAAGGAAAATTAAAATTTATCATCAAATAAATTGATTTATTATTTTTTTTTTATAGGTTACTATGAATTTTATTATATTGTTCTTGCTTTGCTTAGGTTCAGGTATAGCTCGAGTGATATATTTTATTCAACCTCGAAGTTCTGCAGATATTTTTGGATATGAAGGAAACGTTGAAGGTGGTGCATTATTTAGTGGGTTTTTAATATTTTGGTATGAAAGGGATATAATTTTGAGTGAGAACAATCAAGTATATTTAATTTTTTTATGCAATCCAATCAATCAATCATTTATTTTAAATTTTTTTTTTTAGGACAAGTTTAGTTTTATTTCAAAATATTGTACCAATTTCATTATATGTTACAATCGAAGTGGTGAAAACTGTGCAGGTAAATTAATATAACATATTATAATAACGATGATACAAATATTTATTATATTTGCAAAATAATTTATTTAATCATACAAACGCATATGCATATCTTTTTATTTGTAAGGCATATTTTATTCATTCAGATATTGAAATGTATTATGAAAAACTTGATTATCCATGTGTTCCAAAAACTTGGAATATTGCTGATGATTTAGGCCAAATTGAATATATTTTTTCTGATAAAACTGGCACCTTGACACAAAATGTTATGGAGTTTCGTAAATGTACAATCAATGGTGTTACATATGGATTAGGTGAAACAGATGCTATGCGTGGTGCAAAATTACAAGAACGGCTTAATAATGGTGGGAAGATGAGAGGTGACGGTGATGACAATGATGATGAAGTTGATTTGGAGGCAGAGAAAAAATTAATGTTAAAAGAAATGTCAAATTTATTTGAAAATAAATACACCTCCCAAAAACTTACATTCATTGATTCAAAATTATACCAGGATTTAAAAGTTATGGAGCAACAATCAAAAGCTATCCAAAATTTCTTTTCCGCATTAGCACTTTGTCACACTGTACTAGTTGAACATCCCAATGAAAATGATCTTTATGAAATTGATTATAAAGCTCAATCACCAGATGAGGCTGCTTTAGTTGGCTGTGCAAGAGATGTTGGATTTGTATTTCTTGGACGGTGCCAGGATACTTTAGCAGTTGAAGTGATGGGTGAATATAAAGAGTTTATATTGTTAAATGTCTTGGAATTTAATAGCACCAGAAAAAGAATGTCAGTCATTCTACGTTCACCTGATGGAGGAATAGTTTTATTGTGTAAAGGTGCTGATAGTGTAATATATGAACGTTTAGAAAAAGGATCTCAATCAGAATTAAGACAAGAAACTTTAGAAGATCTTGAAGTTTTCGCTAAAGAAGGTATTTATATATAAACATATATCCAATATATTTAATATATAATATATATTAATTATATTAAAAATTACAAAAATTAAAATTTAAAAGGACTTAGAACACTTTGTATAGCATATCGTACTATATCAGAAGAAGAGTATAGTGTATGGTTAACAAAATATGCAGAAGCCGCATCTAGTATTAATGATAGAGAAGAAAAGATAGAAAAGGTGTGTGAAATGATTGAACATTCATTGATATTAATGGGGGGAACTGCAATAGAAGATCGACTTCAGGAGGGCGTGCCAGAAACTATAGCCACATTGGCACAAGCTGGTATTAAGTTGTGGGTATTGACAGGTGATAAAGTGGAGACAGCCATTAATATTGGATTTTCTTGTAGCCTGTTACAAAATGATATGCTTCTAATTATCATAAATGCACCAGACAAAAAAAGTATACTTTCCCAGATAAATGAAGCAATTGAAAATTTTTTCGAAAATCAAGATGAAAAGAAAAGTAAGCATGCACTGATCATAGATGGCGAAACACTCAAGTATGGATTAGATGATAGTGTGAAACCATATTTGTTAGATCTTGGTAAAAGATGTGAGAGTGTTGTTTGTTGTCGTGTGAGCCCATTGCAAAAAGCACAAGTAGTTTCTATGGTGAAAAATGGATTGAATGTGATGACATTATCAATTGGAGATGGTGCTAATGATGTTAGCATGATACAAGAAGCAAACATAGGAGTTGGAATTGCTGGTGAGGAGGGGCGGCAAGCAGCAATGTCTGCAGATTTTGCATTTGCACAATTTAGATATTTGGAAAAGCTTTTGCTTGTTCATGGACGTTGGTCATATATCAGAATAGCAGAAATGATTTCATGTTTTTTTTACAAGAATATTGTATGGACAATTGCAATGTTTTGGTATCAAACCTGGGCTGGGTTTTCTGCACAATATCTTTATAATTACACATATATTTTGCTTTATAATCTTGTTTTTACAGCAATTCCTGTAATGTATCTGGGCGCATTTGATCAAGATGTTGATTCTAAAACCTCTTTAAAAAACCCACAACTTTATAAACGAGGTATTTTACAACAAGATTTTACAAAACTCAAGTTTTGGTTATATGTATTAGATGCAGTATATCAATCACTTGTATGTTTTTTTGTTCCATTCGGGTTGCTTCAATTTGGACAATCTCATGGCAATGGGTTGACAAATAACAGTTTAGAGGATTTAGGAACTCTGGTGGCAGGATCTGTGGTGGTGACAACTAATTTATACGTTGGATTGAATATTTTGAATTGGTCATGGATAGGATTTTTGGTTATTTGTGGTAGTATTATATCATTTTATTTATGGGTAGAGCTTTACTCCATAGTGTACTCAATAGGATTCTTTAGAGTGGACATGATATTATTTTCTGATTTGGATTTTTGGTTGACGATTGCTATTGCAACTACATTTAGTATTATGCCAAGATTTGTTGTCAAGTATCTTCATGAATCATACTGGCCAACTGACACAGATATTATTCGTGAACAAGTGCATCTAGAAAAGAAATGTAGAAAGAAACAAACAATTGTTGAAGAGGAAGAGGATAGATTGCCAATTAATACTGAAACGGGAGGATATGTTGCAAGTTATTCAACTAGTGATATACACGAAAACTTGATAATGGCTGAACAGACTTCAATGACAACAACAGCAATAAAGAAAGAAAATACAAAAACACCACAAAAAATTGGCAAATCAAAAAATAATAGACCAATAGGACCTGCTAAACCAACTGAACAATTTGTACACATGAATTCTGGTAGAAGACAATCATTTACGGGATTCGCATTCTCAGTTGAGGAGAGTAAGTTTGAGAACTTTAGGAAATCGGTTTATAAACCTATACAAAAAATTAGTAATAAATTACATAGACATAAAACCATAAAAGAATACACCGAATCATCATCACCATCATCAAATAATTTATTTAAATAGTAAATCATTACCTAGTCTTTATTTCGTAGATTACCATCACCTAGAAATACCAGCAGATCTCCTTCACCAATAGATTAAATTTTAATAACACCAACAATAATGATCATAGTCATTATAATGAGTAGGAAGTTCAACTCATTATCATAATATTAATCATTTTATATATTTTAGAATGCAAATTTTTTTAAAAAAATATTTATTAAATTTTTGTACAGTATTTTCAGTAATGATGAATTTTTTCTTTTTCTTCTTTACCTTTAGATAGATGATGATGGTGATGTTAATATATAATACTGTAGTAATAATAATAATAATAAATAGTTTTGTAATATATTTTATGTTTAATATTATTAGGAGACATTCAAATCTGACATTTCCGAAATAACAATATTATTATTGTTATTACATATTAATATAACAGAAGTTTAACTAATCATCCATTGACAATTCACTCAACTCATCAATCCTTTCAACACTTTTTCCTTTATATTATTATTAAATAATAAATTAACTTGCTTATAGTTATTTGGATTAACAAACTTCAATTAATTGTTAATGAAAAAAGTAAGAGGTGGGATAAGATGATATTCTAAATATTGAGGATGACAATGGTAATGGTAACGATGGAATTAATTCAATTGAGGTTGTTGGCACTGCTAATTTTTCCAAAAATAAGAGTTTTGTATACTATATATAATCACATTACAAGAATTATATACGCATTATTAGAATCTTCAAACTCATTATATTTAAAAAAATATAATTTTCAATTATGCAAAATTGTTGATAAGTTACTATTGATTGCTATTGACGTTATTATTCTTGAAAAAAAAAAACATTATAAATTTGTAGTAAACAAAATCATTTGTGGAAATTCTCATGTAACAAATATAAATTTATACCAATTTAAGTGTCTGGTAACATCCAGTTAATACTATTAATAATGCTTGCTCTTTCAATTGTGACTCTGCATCAATCAGTTCTCTATTGTCAATTTGATGAGATTCTACAAATATAATATAGAAGTGAGTTAAAAAGCAAGTAAAAAATTTATTCATTTGATGATAACAAATCTGTATCACACTTGCATGTAATTGCAACATGTTCTTAGCTATTTTAATAAATGTAAATGGGAACATTGAACAGAAGGTAACAGGTGCTTGAAATCGATCAATTTCTACACAACCATACCAGCCATTTGTAATGTAATTAACACGTAAAATTCTATAATTGAACTTTGTTGAAATAATACCAGGTCATGGAATTTTATTTAATAGCTGTATAACAACATTATGTTGATTTTTTCTGATGTTTAAGATGTTTCTTAATAATGCCAAGTTTATGTAATGAAGGGACATACTCTATCACCACACATTTTTGGAATTATTTGTTTGATTTCATTGGCTAAATTTTGTGACGATCTCCCTTCCGCAAAAATTAAATATTGGCTTGAAGATCGTTACGCAAATTTTTAAAAAAAAGGTTTGAATTGATAAAAATAAAATGTTTATAATAAATAAAAAAATTAATATAGTATTCCTTTATTAATACATAGGCTTGGTTTTTCATTATACAGTCTAATATATTATTTACTTTTCAACTTTTCATTGACTTCGTCAAATCAACATTTTACCTTTGATCATGAATTATCATTCATTATATAATATTGTACTGTATAATAAATCTTTTTTTTAATAGATTAAAATGTTATGTAAAAAACATAAATTTGGTCAGATGAAGTCGAAGGAAAACTCCCATATAAAAAAAAAGGCCATTTTAGGACTGATAACATATCAATCTAGTGTTACAATTTCACTATAGAAGTGGTACCGGTTTAAACTTCAGTCCCTATTAGTATTAGTAATTAGTATTGTAAATATTAATATGTTAATATTAATATGCAATCCGTTACGTTGAACACGTTTTATTAATATTAATATTAATATTAAATATTAATGTAATAATATACATTACAACAAAAAAATTTGACCTTTTATTGCATGTAAAACTTCGATTGAAAATTTGCTTTTTTGGATGATTTGTTAAATATTTCCATTAATATCATTCAAAATTTTTGTAATATGGTTTTGATATCAAAATATGAGTTTACTTATTAATATTAATATTAATGATATTCTGTGAGATATACTTTATTCAATGCATGAAAACAATTTATTTGGTATCACAAAATACATTGTTTCATTGTACATTAAAGTTTGCCAATTAGTAGTTTTTTCCACCGTTGATCATTATAAAAATTATCTGATTCATGCAATTAAAAAGTAATAAATAGAATTCATAAATTCACTATACCGCTCTTTTTAAGCAGTTTTCAATTATCCATTTCTAGCCTTATTTGGGTACTTCGAATAACAGGCAGGAATAATGGATTTCACAATATCATTGACAAAATTCGATTCAGAATGTCACACGATTAGATAATACAACGCCAAAGATCTTTGTTTATACCGATAAAACCAATTAAAAACTTTTGATCATTTTGTATCTTATCGTTATCAAAAAAAAAATATATTTCAATCACTGCAAATATTTCTTAACGAAATTTTAAAACATGGCCTCTCACGAAATCATCGAAGTTGCAGAATCACCAAATTTGAACCAAGGCATTTCCTTATGGCGGAATCCTTCACTTTATATTCGCTCATCCATCAAAGAGAGAACATTACATATAAAAAAGAATACATCTCTATCGGAATTAAGTGGCAGTCTCGGAGATTTAGGCACTTTACTTCCCATCTTAGTAGCTCTTTCAATCGCCGGACAAATTTCTTTGACCGCATCGCTTATATTCGGAGGTCTATGGAATATCATTAGTGGTTTGATGTTTCGAATCCCCATGTGTGTTCAACCTATGAAAGGCAATCAATCTATTTTCATGATTTTTATCGTTTTTTTTTTAAAAAAAAATATTAATAATGTCTATGTCTATAACAGCTATTGCGGCGGTAGCAATCTCGATACAATTATCAATAGGTGAAGTCATGTCGGCAGGTATTGGCGTTGGGTCTATGATATTTATTCTTGGCATCACTAGAACTATCAAGATCATCGAAAAGTGGACACCCATTCCAATCGTCAGGGGTATTCAGTTGGGTGCAGGCATAATTCTAATCATAAAAGCTGTCGATCTGGTTCGAAAAAACGGTAGTTGGGGTGGTAGTTCTTGGAAATGGGATGATAACTATGAATGGGCCATGCTATCGTTCATATTCGTATTTACATTTTATTCATCTAAAAAAACACCAACGGCATTAATTCTATTTGTTTTTGGGCTAATAATCGCATTTATAAAAGTCTTTCAATCTGGTAGCACATTACCATCGGCCTCATTTAATTATCCCGAAATTATTGTCCCAACCCTAGAAGAATTTAAAACCGGATTTCTTAGTGCATCTCTTGGCCAACTTCCACTGACAGCTCTCAATTCTGTTATCGCATTGTCGGTATTAGCTAATGATTTGTTCCCGGAACGGTCTTCATTGAACACTGTTGAAAAAATTTCAATTTCCGTCGGACTTATGAACATTATTGGATGTTTTTTCGGCTCTATCCCATATTGTCACGGATCAGGTGGACTCGCCGGACAATACCGTTTCGGCGCAAGATCCGAAGTTAGCGTTTTGATCCTTGGATTTTTTAAATTAGTCCTGGGGATATTATTTGGAAAGACTTTAACCAATCTCCTAAATTACTTCCCTAGTTCAGTTCTTGGTGTAATGCTCTTTGTTTCTGGAGCGGAATTGGCATCCGCAGCACGAAATTTTATGAACACTTCTGATGATAAAGATGATGAGGAGACAAAAAAGAAGAATTTTGCCCTAGTGATCGTAACAGCAGGATTATTGGTCGGCTTCCAAAATGATGGAATTGGATATATTGGTGGTATGCTGGTTAGCTTTTTGTTTTTTATTACTCGCTTCTTGATGATGAAACTTAAAAAGTGAATTATAAAACGATATACGAAAATTTAAAATTATTTATGACAAGAAAGGAAGATTTTATTTGTAATATACTGTGCTGTATACCATTTTATGTATAATTTGTAATTAATAGTTAATAATATCAGTAACAACAATAACGTGATCTAATTGAAGTTAACGGCAGTCTAGTTAACAATTATTAATAAAGGCGTGAAAAAAAATTCCAATTTTGGAATAGAACAAACTATTTATTAGTCTTATTTGTTTTTGTCAAACGCGCTAACCTACAGTTTTTCAAAAAAGGAAATCTTCTACAGTCTGTTTTATAAACTATGCAACAATATGCAAATTACAATTTGCTATTTTATTATTTACAGATTGCAATTTTTGAATTTTGCAAATTGCATATTGCAAAGGTTTGTTTCTGAATTTTTGGTAAACTGAATTTTTGGGGAAGAATGAGAGCAAAATTGAAATATATACAAAACATTGTGGTGAACAAATTTTTTTTTTTTGTGTTGACACAATTCGTCAAAATGATCATCATCATCTCTTTTTTGAAAAATGTAAATAATGATAATGATACATTCGTTTATAAATTTTAATCATGTTCATTGATTGTTGTTGGCAATTAAAAAACCATTGATTTTGTTCTTTTCTGCTTATTAATGATTAATAAATAATATGGTGATAATTTTTTTCCCTAGATTGTTGTTAATTATTAATTAATATAATAAAAAAAAATAGTGCGGGTTGTGTGACTGTACAAAAAGCACGTTAATGTATTAACAAAAAATAAATTATTTTTGAAGAAATTTTTTTTTTTAAAAACAGTCGAAGCCTCCTTGGAAATTTCAATTAGCATTATTGTTATGAGAACAATAACTTTACATTTTGCAAATATCAATAAAGAACTTCCAGTCTTCTTTTTTTAGATAAAATGAAATTTCTACTATGCTAAATAATGTGTAGTGGGGAAGAAAAAAAACCAATCAATCTAAGATTTGAGAAAGCCTCTTATCTCTTATTTACACAGAGCCAATCATCTTAAAAAAATCCCGAATCCAAAAAAATTATCTTTGTTACCATCAACAATTGAAATTTGTGAATGGTTTTTGATCAAAGGTAAAAATTTGGCTAATCATGAAAAATAAAAAAAAAGAATTGGCTGATTCATTTTTTTCTAATAACAATAAACAATAAAGATTGATTGTTTATTTAATGATAACAAAAATAAAGGTTGATTGTTCAATGATAATAAAAATAAAGTTCGATTGTTTTTTTTATTAAAAATAAAAAAAATAAAGATTAATTGTTTTGTCACAAGAAATAAATAAATAAGTCTGCCATCTTAACCTTTTGTTTTTTTTTATATTTATTAAAAACAACAGATGTTGATGTTGATAATGAACAAATTCGGTTTGCCTTTTCTGTTCATTCTGCCATTGTTGATGCTGTCCTCTCCAAGCAGAAGATCAATATACAGAATGCTTTTGGTCTAACAGTCCACATGACACAAGGGTTAACCTTGCCAAGTATGTCTGTCTGCCTTGACCAACAGATATTTGCTCCTGGACAGGCTTATGTTGCTCTCAGCCATTGTGCCAAATGAGAAGATCTCAGAATTAACTCTCTTTCAAGGGAGGCATTCATGGTTGATCAATTGATGGTTAGGGAGTATGCTCGGCTGGAAGAAATTGCTGCCAAATCATTGCCTATTAACAACAATTCACAATAATGAAATGAACATTTGTCTTTATCTTTTTTTTTTTATAAATGTTTTACATGTATTATGTGGACATAATAAATAAATAACTTAACATTAATATAATAATTGGGCGATGTTGGTCGCCAACAGATGCAATTGCTAGTTAGTTGTATTAAAATAAAAATAATTTTTTCTTTTGCCATTCATAAATAATTCCAAGTCATGTGACCACTAATTTATCATTGGTCGAAATTATGCATAAATTATAACAATTACAAAAAAATTAATTGTTAAATCTTTTAATTTTAAAAAATGGCAACAATTGAAGAAATTAGACAAGAATTAAACAATGCAAAAAAAGACCATGAGAAGGCGGAGAAGAAGCTGGAAGAATGGGAGGTGAAGTTGAATGAGTTGGAGAAGAAGCTGGACAACAAAGAATATAAGAACAAAGAACAGAAGGAGAGGTGGGAAGGACAAATAAAGAGATTGATCGAAGAAAAGGAGAGGTTGGCAAAGAATGTGCAAGACTGTAAGAAGCAGGTGGAGGAATGGGGAAAGGCATTAAGAGAATTTGGTGGAGGGGAAGGTAATGAACAAATTGTGTAAAAAAATATAAAAAAATTATTTTCCATTCATTCCATTTTGTTTATTTATTTACAAACTTTTGCTTGGTTTCTTGTTCATTCACTTTTCATTGTTGCTTTTGATTGACATTTTATTTGATTATATAGGAAAAAGAAAATTAGAGGATGAGGAAATTGGTGATCGAAAGAAAGGGAAACAAACATGTATATTATATATACTTCTTGTGGCATTGGCTAGTAATCTTGTTTTATTTTTTAAAACTTACTTTTTTCAAATATCTGACTTTTTGATATTAAAGATCCTGAAGAATCAGAAGAAGGTCGTGATAGTCTTGCTGTTATATCAGATGAAAGGTTGAAATGGATCACTAAACTTATAGAAAGTAACCAAATTACCCTT
>CAJVPN010002039.1:0-10489 GCA_910592215.1 Entrophospora candida
TAATCTTTTTGTGGCATATATTGTATTTGTTGGATTAACAACGGCCTTAAAAAAAGGGGAAAAAAAGATTAATTAAATTTTCTTGATAATAAATCAATCAATAGGTTAATTTTTCTTAAAAAATTATTAACCTGGCGCTTAGCAGCTTGACCAACCAATAATTCACCATCCTTTGAAATTGCCACCACCGATGGAGTTGTTCTTGCACCTTCTGAATTCTCAAGCACTTTTGGAGCTTTACCTTCCATTATTGCAACACATGAATTTGTTGTACCCAAATCAATACCTATAACCGGACCGTTAATTGCAGAGCTATATAATCTATGGAATTCAATGCGACCTAATGATTTCTGTGTCGAAATTTTTTTGATCAATTAATCGAACGTAAATGTATATAGATATCGTATATAAATATGTATATACGTACCGTAGAACGCCATAAAGCGGATTTAATCTTAGGGGCGGTTGAAATTTCATTATACCTTGTTAAACGAAGCATTTTTGTAAAATATTTTATTTGGATAAAATAAAACAAAAATATCGGAATAAAAATTTAGATTTCGTTCGATTAGATCAAAATTTTTTATAAAAAAATTTTTTTGTACGTGTAAATTCTACTCCATGTACCACCACATGCCACGTTGTAATTTTCGATTACGAATAAAAAATTTTTTTGATAATCGATTTCGGAAAAAGTTAGCCGATTCCAATCACTGACTTCAAGCTAAAAGCAAGTTTAAACGCCCACCTATTCAGAAGGAATGGAGATCGCTGGTGGAAGGTCTAGGATAGCAGTTATACCTCAAATAGAGTAGATGTGACCTCCAATGCACAATTTTAAGTTAAAGAACTGGTTTATGTTTAATGTTTCCTTACGGGTGAATAGAGTCGACAAGAAAGTTCCGGGTATGCTTTATACATTAATATATGCAAATAAAATTTTCTCAACGTTGTAAATTTGCTAGCAATATATTAATATGCATCAATGCATGATAGTTCGATACTTGTCATAAAAAATCTTTTCTCGCTTTATATTTTTAAAACCGTCAAGTTTTCCCATAACCAGTTAAAAAAACATAATTAAAATCACAAAAATTTGTTTGTAAATTATCCACAGATTTCAATTGGATGTATTTGGTTCGTCATTATCATCGTTACCACTAACTAGGTCAATATAATCTTTGTCTTCATCAATTATCTGTCTGTAATTCTTTTTTTTTGGTTGTGGCTTTTGTAACATTTGGTTCATACAAATCAGCATCAACCATGGTTTGTAGTTTTTGTGTCATATGGTTCAATAGTCGCTATCATTATCAGCTTTCTTTTAAATTTTCTTTTACTGCTTGTGTCATTTGGTTTTGTTTGATACAATTGATCTTTGTTTTATTAACTTTACTGGTTGTGACTTTTTGTTCAATGTAGTCTTTGTCATTGTCATTAACATCATTACTATTTGATTTATTATTATCTGTAAAAAATGCATTAACTTTAGTTTGTTAGACTTGGATTTTCCATTATCAACTGATTTCTGTGGATGGGTGATGGCATGATATTTTCCTGGTCATCATTTACTAATTCGTTTCACAATATTTCTAATGCAAAAAGATTTTTAACCTAAAGGCCAAACGGTCGGTTCATATGGTGATCATACCATTTGATACTCGTATTAGTTTCAGCGGTGGAGTTTTCTTCTTCGGGACTATGGTTGTGTCCCATCAGGTCTTATATAGATAAGCAAGTTTATTGTTAGAACCAAAATACATCATTGCCTTTTACATTTTTTCATTAGTACAGTTATTTATAGAAGAATTTTTGGCTCATAATCTATTTATGATTTGGTAATTAAGATACGAAAACATGCGTATCATTTATTTCAGCAATCATACCATATGATGTGTATTTATCAGTATCGGTTTGTTTTACCTCCGAAGATATTATAGAAATTCAGCAAATCAATTCATAAAAGTTCGGTTTTCTGAACCATGCATCGAATTACTAATTAAAAAGAAATAAAATCTAACAGTTAATGAAATATCATAAAATCTTTTTTTAATTAATAAAACTTTGGCTTAAAATAAATAACATCTTAATTACCAAAACCTTTTGAGAGAGCGAGGCTACCATTTGTTGGGACTTACACCTAAAACTCTCTCACCTTTGTAAGTCTTACACCACAAAGGAAAGTTAGATACAAAAAATCTTTAAAAACAAATAAAAATTTAGCATATATAACTTTTCTCTCACATAGCAACGAATATCGTGTATCAGACTTTTTAATGTCTAATAATTTGCAATTATTTTTATTCTAAGAAATGACAATAAAAATTACAAAATAATAATAATAATAAATTATAAACAAAATAAGATGTTTGTTTGTTCAATCGTTTTACTCGCACTCTTATTCATATAAATATTAACCAACTTATCTCCAATCTCTTTTGCCCATACTACTTTTAGAACTAAATAAATGTTTAGGTCTTTTGATTTGTATTCTTCTATCAGATTCGCTAGCTTTTGCATTTAAATTAGGTTTTCTTTGAAAGATTTTCTTTTGTTTTTCACTTTCTTTCTTTTGCTGAAAAAATAATAACAACAATAATAGATATTAGTATGAAATTTATTAATATGATTTTTATTATAAAATACAATGTTTACCCTGGGATTTGACATTCCTGAGTTACTACGATCTCGTGTTATACTTCTTGAACGTTCTTTTGATACACTTGCGTCTCGCATAACAATATCTTCACCATCAGTTTCACTAAATCTACGTTTTCTTGTCAAACTCCTTGCTCTTACAGCACTAGTATCTAAACCAAGTTGTCCTAATTGCTCTTCCATTTCATCAATTGACTACAAAACAAAAAATATATTAGATATCTTAACGATTGAGTTATCTTTCACATATATATCGCAACCCGATACCTTGGTGGAAGCTGTTCTAGGCATTCTAGGCTTGTTTTTCATTTTTTTATTGGCTCTATGAGCTTGTATAATCATTTTCTTTTTTTCTTTGATTGCTTCTGCAGCTTTTTTTATCTCCTCCTCTTCTGAGAGCTCCTATATATTCATTTATTAACTATATGTTAAAGATCATTCCAATTATTATTCCTTCACATCCACACAACATACCATTTCTTCTTCAGAATCATAATGACCCTCAGCAATTAATCGTTCTTCCTCGCGTTCTAATGCATCCAATTTTTCTTCAATATCTGGTTCAATAAAATCTGCGATATTTTTACCATCCAAAATTTCTGGAATTTTATCATGCTTCCATTCATCATTTTTAAGCAAATATTTTTCTATTCACAATAATCAATTTACGTAAAACAATTATTTCATATAACAATAATAATGCTATCATCATAGTTATTTAAGAAAATATGTTTAATTACTTTTAAGATCAATATTGTATACACCGGGTCCACCATTCTCAATCTCTAAATCTTTTTCAAGCTTACGTCTTTTAGGATCTTTTATGACATGTGATAATTTATTAATTACTTGTTCGGGTATAAAAGGTGGACGTGGAATGTCATCACGAGCTTGAGGAAGTGCAAGATGAATTTTGTTAAGAACATCATTAATTTTTGATCCTTTCAATTTATATTCAACACGAGCTGCCAATAATTTATCGCAGGCCTTTTTTGAATAATAAATAATAATAATAATAATAATAATAATATATTATTACTTATAATAATAACAACAACCATAAAAATAATTTATAAATTTAATACCATATTTCTCACGTCCATTAAACCTTCATCAGTATGACAACTTAATTGTACAATTTGTACACCGTCTTTCTCGCTAATCTCTTTCAACATTAATTGTTCTTCTGATGATATATTTTCAAGCCGAATTATATCAACTTTATTTATAACAATAAATGTTGATTTATTAACAAATAAAGGCTTAATATTATGATACAATTTGATCTAGATTGATATTATATTATAATTAATATATATATCTTTTTTATGTATGTGCGTATATATATATATACGCAAATGATAATAAAGTAATAACTAACTTGATCAGTAATACTATAACCACATTGTTCGGAAATGTCCATGAAAAATAAAATGCATGCACGAAGATGAGCCAAAGCAGTAACAGATTGCATTTCAATGGTATTCATTTGTTCAAGTGGACGATCCAATAAGCCAGGTGTATCAATTACCTAAATAGTATATAGTATAGATTAATGTATATGTTATAATTCATGTGAATTCTTGGATATTACCTGCCATCTAAGATATTTATAGTCCATATGCCCAACAAATAAAGATTTTGTTGTAAAGGCATAAGGTTGGACATCAACATCTGCTCTTGTTACTTTATTTATGAAACTAGATTTTCCAACATTTGGGTAACCGCAAATCAATAGAGTTCGAGTATTTGGATCTATTGAAGGAAGACGTGCAAGATGTTGTCTAACTTGTTCAAGATACGCTAAGCTATCTTTTTGACGTTTCATTATGGTAGCCATTCTAACGTTAATATATAAATTCATGGATATATTTATAGAAAGCAATCAATTAAAACAATTTAATAATCTTTCAAGAATAATTGACCAATAAAAGTATCAACCTTCCAAGTGCAGCCTTTTTTAATTGTTTACATCTGTAAAGAGAATCACCGAATTTTAATAAACGAGTATATTCTTTTGCAACTTGGTCGATTAGATGACGAGCAGTATTTATTTGTCCTAATGCTAATTTATAATGATCTTTATCATATAATACATTCATCAAATCTGAATAGAAAGGATGAATATCCTAAAAATTTGTAAACAATCAATCAGTAATGACTTACGATTTTATTTACACTTTATAAATATGTAAATAAAATGTAAACTTACATCAAGTTTAGGGAATTCTTCCAACATATTTTTCAACTTTTCCTCAAAGCTTTCTTGAGTAAATTTAACCTTACGCATGTAGAATTGTCTTATACGAGTGATTTTGTACTGCTTGTGAATTACTGTTGGAGTTTTCCTTTGAGTTTTTGAAAGAACTATATCGAGAAAATCATTAGCTGAGGGGACCGGCTGAATACGCTTAAAATTATATAAAGCCATTTTGTATTTTGACTAATATAAAATAAAATTTAGATTTTTATATTTTTTTTTTTGTTGTAGACTTCCACGTTACACTAGATCTGTTAATTTTAACGATATGAAATTATTAAATTTAAAACTTAAATTATTTTTTTCTTTTTTTCAAATTATTTTTATAATATAATATTATTATTATATCAATGACGTCCAAATTTGCAAATTTTGTTACTAGACAAAATATTATTTTACCAAGTGTTATAAGATCCATTAGGTGTCAACAACATGAAAAACTATTTATACAACAAAACCAAAATCAATGGCAACACCAACATCAGCAACAAATTAGATTATTTTCACTTACATCATGTTTTCAAAAAGAAGAAAATACTAGTAAATCTCAATTAAAATTTACTGGTGACAACAAACTTAGTTGGAATGATTATTTTGCACTTCGACGTAAAAGGCGTTTGACAGAAAGATTAGTGGCCATTCCTTCAACTATCGGGGCTTTAGGTGGAAGTTTAGTGTATGTTGCCACGAGAGAATATGACCCAACACTCATATTTGGACAAGAACCTCTCTTAATATATGCAATTGGAACTGTTTTATGTACTGTGTCTAGTTTAATATTGGGGCCAATTATTGGAAGTTCTATTTGGAAATTGTTTCATTCCAAAGAAGTTAAATTAATTGAAGAGGTATTTTTTATATAAACACAAATGCAAATATATGTAGTTATGAATTAATAATAATATTTATTTATTTATATATTTGTTAATTTGAATAAATAGAAAGATAAGGATTTTTATGAACATGTTAAAAAAAATAGAGCAGATGCATCATTACATTCACTTAGAAATCCAGCACCTGATTATTATGGAGAAAAAATTAAATCGGTAACAGACTATCGCAAATGGTTAAGGAAACAACGAGACATTATTAGAAAAGGAACTTTTCATATTGGAGAATATGATAATTAATATAAATTTATTTATTAATTAATAAAAAAGAAGACACTAAAAAACTTCATAGAAATATATAACATTGATTTAAACTTGTTTGCTGCGCCATGAAATCTAACCGTCCAATAAAAGTAATCGTTTTATTTATACACACACGAGTGAAATTTTTTTTTTACAAGTAACGCGATTTATTTTATAGCGATTATATAATATGCAAACAATAAAAGTATTTCATGCTTTTAAGTTTAGATTTAATAGTTTTAGACACTCTAACAGACAATTTTATACTCTAAACATATCTTATATAGTAAAATATAAAGATAATAATACACTTGGTAATAAGTTTCTTAATGGTGGTAGCAGTAATAGTAACAATGGAGATCTTACAAAATGCTTTTCCATGTCAAAATTTAAGATTATTTCCCGATCGAAAACTGTTTCAAAGATCAAGGTTGCTAGTCTTCCTACTAAAAAACTTATATCACCATATATTGAAAAAGAAAGGGCTGGTCCTGAATTGGATACAACCATTGGTAGATCGGTAAGACTTGCACAAAAAGAGTATCCGAATTGTATTATATTAACGCGCGTCGGTCAGTTTTGGGAGGTAAGTGTTCATTCTATACTTAGCATTCACTATAGATTATTAACTAAATTTGTTGCTGCAAATCGTATATATAATAAAAAATATATATATAAATAACAATAAGTTATATTTCGAACAAGCAGAACAAATAGCACCTATTTTGGATATAAAATTGGCAAAAAGAAAATTTAGCCAAACTTACTTGTCATTTGCAGGCTTTCCACTTCAACATCTGGACAGATATCTTTCCGTACTTGTTAATGGTTATGGACTTCATGTTGCAATATGTGAGGAATATTTAAACACGAATTACGAAGAAGACAAATTAAAGTTCAAACGAAGGGTCTCACGTATTATTACTCCTGGCACATTAATTGATGAAAGTTTTTTACCACATGATGAAAATAATTTTTTATTGTCCATCTCAACCTCATTAGAAGGAAAAACACATTATATAGGACTATCATGGATTGACATCACCACGGGACAATTTTTTTTGCAGCATTCAACCATAGAAAATCTTTCAAATAATCTGGCACGTATTAACCCAAGTGAAATTTTATTGGACGATGATTATAAACCTGATGATCATGTTATTTGGAAATATATGGATAGAGAAAAATATAAAATCACATTTGAAAAAAAAGTACCTTTTGATAAGAATTTATTGCCTTGGAATTCGGAAGAAGAAGAGATGGAAGATGATGATGACATGAAAATGAAAAAAGAATTTTCTATATTAGAAGAACATGCGAGCTCGTCATTACTTTTTTATGTTCGTAAAAATCTTTTTGAAAACATTCCTCATATTCAATATCCAATTAAAGTTGATGAAAATTCTACAATGGTTATTGACGAAAGTGCTTTACATTCATTAGAAATAATGATTACTATGAAAGATAAATCAAAAAAGGGAAGTTTGATTGACACAATTAAACGTACGAAAACAATGTCAGGCGCAAGAAAATTGGATCAATATCTAAGTGAGTGTGTAAATAATTAAGATATATTATATTATAATTATTTGAAATCAAAATATTAAATTGTTTTAATTAGGGGCACCCGAGATATCAACAAGTGAAATTAATTTCAGATTGGATTTAGTAGAATATTTTTATGAGAATACAGGACTTACAGAAGAAATTCGTAAAGTTCTTCAAGAATGTGACGATGCCATTAGAATATCTCAACGAGCTTTACAGCGTGTATTATCTGTTGAAGATTTTCTAAAAATCAAAAAAACAATTGAAGCAATCAATAATCTTAAAGATATTTTAGAAAGAGAATTGAAATATAAGCCTGACGAGAGCTTACAAAATTTGTTGGGCCAATTTCAATCACAAGATGAACTTGCAAATGCGATTGATAATGCAATAGACGAGATTGCATTTAATAATTATAAAGAATCATCTAGGAATTTGGAAGATAATAACATATTGGATAATGGACTTGCAGTTGATGAAAATGTAGACACGAATAATAATAACATTGCCCAGGATGAGATTAGTAATACCAAAGTAAATAAAAGAAAAGTACCGACAACCTATACAATAGAGCAGGAATTAATGCTTAATACGAAAGAAGACAATTGGTTTGTCAAAAAAGAGTAAGGGTTAATCGTACTAATTATAATATAATTAAATATATAAATATGTTGTTTGGACATAATTAAGTTAAATCACCAAAATATAGTTTTTCTCCAAAGTTACGAAGACTTCACAAACGGCTTGAAGCCAAATATTATGAAAAGATAGAACTTCAAAGAACCTGGAAAAAAGAATTGAGTTAATATCAAAATATTCTTAATAAATATACTATTCTAGATGATAATTTATTTTTTTTAACACAACTTTTTTTAATTTTAATTTTAATATTGAATAATAAATCAATAGACATCACAAATCTGGAGCTTAAAAGTCATCCAACCTATGGATTTCTTGTGTCAGCTAATTATAAAATAGGTCAAGTCGATGTTGAAAAAAAATTAAATGCAACTCGTATTCATCAATTCAGAACGAAAAAATGGTTTATTGTACAGGTAAATATAGTTATCTTATATATATATATATATATAAACGTGTATTAAATCGATCTTTAATATGTATAAGCAATGGTCAAATCTTGGAGCAGAAATTAAATATATAAAATCACAAATAAGTGAAGAGGAGAAAAAGATTTTGCAAATAATTTGTGATAAAGTAAGTAATTTTTTATGTAAAGTTCATATTGTTCAAATAATATATATATAAATGCATTATATTTTTTCAAATAGATTCAAGATAAACAAAAAGTAATAATAAAAAACATTGATATAATTGATAAATTGGATATAGCGTCATCATTTGCCGTACTAGCTAAAGAACAGAAATACGTACGACCTATTATTAATGATAGGTATTGATATAAACAGCAAAAATACGTGTTTATTTATAAAATATTTATGGGAATGATGGTGATAATTTTTATTGTATAACAGCACTGTCCATAAGATTATTGGAGGACGACACCCAGTTGTAGAACTTAGTAAACGGGTTCCTGGGGATCATTTTGTTAAAAATGATTGCATCGTTGGAGAGGAACAACGGCTTTTGCTAATAACGGGGTAAAAAGATTTTTATTAATTTTTTTTAAAATAAATACTGATGGATCATTTGTTTTTATAACAAGGCCTAATATGGGAGGTAAAAGTACATTCCTTCGACAAAATGCAATTATCTCAATAATGGCACAAATTGGATCATTTGTCCCAGCTGATCACGCTGAGATTGGAATAGTTGATAAGATATTTAGTAGAGTATGTTTTTTTTGTAAAACTTGAAAAAAATAATTTAGGAATTTTATTAAAGTCTAGATTGATTGATTTTTTAGGTCGGGACTTCAGATAATTTATACAAAGGTGAATCAACATTTATGGTTGAAATGAAGGAGGCCTCCAATATATTAAAACATGCTACATCTAAATCTTTTGTAAGTGAAGGATACCAATAATATGCTTTATATTGATAAATTTCAAAAAAAAAAGAATTTTTCATCATTTGTGATTATAACAATAATAATAATTGTTGTTGTTAGGTTATAATGGACGAGGTTGGTCGTGGGACAACTACGTTAGATGGAATAGCAATTTCATATGCTACTTTGCATCATTTATACAATGAAAATCGATGCAGAACATTATTTGCAACCCATTTTCATGAATTACCAGAAATGATAAAGAATTTTAAAAATGCAGCTTGCTATTGTACAGATATTAAAGAAGAAATAGTATGTAATTTTTATTTAATTGCAAATTTTATTATTGATTCTAATTATAAATATTCCTACCTAAATATATAGGATGGTAGTTTTCTTTATAATCGTAAAGTAAAAGTTGGCGTGAATAAAAATTCCGCAGCATTGCACACTGCTAAGCTTGCTGGTATGTATGTAATGATGTTGGAAAAAAAATTTTTACAATTTCAATACTAAAACATTATATATTTTATAGGAATGTTACCAACAGTAATTAATTTAGCAAAAAAAACATCCGATTATTTGGATCGGCACTCAAAACCAATCATATTAGGTTCAGACGATTATCATGCGCCACTAATACAAAAGAAAATTAAAAAAAAATCCTTGTTTTCCTTATTTGGAAATAATTTATAATAACAATAATTAGTAAATAACCTTTTTTTTTGGTAAAATGTTAGCTTGTTAGCTTATAAGCTTACAGCCCAAACAAAATTTTTTTATGTCTATTGTTTCTTGTATCATGAAAATCAAAACAAGCTTTGAAACAGTCAAATATTTAGATTATACTTGTCGTCGGAATTCCATAATTACGGCAAATTCGGCATTACGTATAAGCCGTAAATGATTTTCGGCATGAGA
>CAJVPN010002040.1:0-10476 GCA_910592215.1 Entrophospora candida
GATGGATGAAATTTATTCTAGTTTATCATGAAGCTGTATTTGTTCAAATATTTAACAAGTGTTGATAGGTGATATATGTGTTTTTAAAGAAGTAGCAAAGAAAATTTTAAATGAATGTTTGAGGTCAGAAGAATGTGCCATTAAAACTATTTTCTTACATATTGTATATGTACACAATCAGAAGGTAGAGAAGATGTAGAAGGAAATAAAAATTGTAGATGGTAGAGGAAATGAGACAATATGCAATGCAATAAGTTGAACATTATGTTTAAATAGGTTTAGGTAACAATAATAATTCCTAATAAAAATGTTTCATCAAATCATACTAATTATACTTAATGATTATCACTATAGGATAAAATACATAATTCTTGCTGATTACAATTAGGGTCTTCCTTTATTATTATAATAAGAACTAACAAACTATGCTTCGCACATCACAAACTATATGTCTTGTGTCATGAATTATGCTTTGAATCATGAATTATTATTATGCCCCATGTCATGAATTACTGCTTCAGAAGACCCTAGATTTCATGATTATTACTTGGGCATTGATTAAATGCCAAGGTTTTCTTTATTTACCATTCAACAAAAATTTATTAATTATAATTTGTTGTGCTAATTATAATAAAAAAACATATGTTAAATTAAAAATAGCAAACATACAGTATATTTTACATTTAATTGTTCATTTTCTTTTATAGTTATCCTAGTGAGTTTAGCTATTGCGGAAGGAATGTTATAGTTAATCATTTGGGTCATGTGAGTTTATAGTTTGTGACACTAAAAATAGTGTGTCATTAATTTGAGATGATCAACAAGGGGAAATTTGTTAATAAATAAATTAGCAGTAATGACAAATTTTATACACTGCTGTCATCACTTAAAATTAAATTAATTATTAACTTGTTTATCAAATTAATATTTGATTAAACATAAATAGATTCAAATAATTTTTGCTACCAATAAAAGATCTGCAAGTTTGTGTTTTTAACACTTAATAAGTCACTAATAGAATTATTAAGTACTTAATAACTTGGACATTTTTCAAAATAATTTTTACACCCATCACTAGCCATAAGATAAAAGTAATAGTGGCCACATCAGGAAATTTTCCCCACCATAATAATATGTCTATAAATTTTAATATGTAAGGTTGTAATATTTGCATAAAAAATTATGTAATATTTATACTCAATGTAATATTTGCATAAAAAATTATGTAATATTTACACTCAATGTAATAATTTGCATAATATTACAGGGCCCACAGTAAACTTATGTAAATAGTGTAATAATTACATAAATCTGCATCGGAAAAAATTTCCTGATGCATAAGTCAGTGAGTAGGCTGTGTGTTGAACATAAAATACCAATGTTCACTTTGTTTGATTTTGTTGCAGCATGCCCATATACATCAGGAAAATTTTTCTGATGTGGATATACATGCAGCCCAAATTGGTTTGGTAATTTTGATGGTAGAAAGTAGAAATTAATTACAGCATTCACTATTAAAAACATAAGTGTAATGCCCCTTACTACATGTGTAACCCCTTTGTGACAGTGTCAAAATACTTTGGGCTGCATGTATAGACATGGATTTATGTAATTATTACACTATTTACATAAGTTTACTGTGGGGCCCATAATATTATGCAAATAAGCATACAAAAATTATGCAATTATTACATTGAGTGTAAATATTACATAATTTTTTATGCAAATATTACAACTTTACATATTAAAATTTATGGATGTAACATTATGGCAGGGAAAATTTTCTGATGTATATTTATTGTTTTATGAATTAGTAGGAATTTTTATATTCAATGGGTAAAGTGAATAATTTAGTTATAATCATAGAGTATACATAATATTAATCAATTATTTTTATTAAATGAGATATCAGTGATATTAATGAATGGTAGGTAAAGGAAAAAATTATTAAATTTGTATATCATATTAAAATCATTTATCAGGTTAATATGCTATATAATATGAATTCTCGTATTGCTTAATCTTGTAATTTGGAAGTTATTTGACCAATTGATAAAGCACCTGCCATGTTTTTCTTGTTTTTATTTTTCCTTTATTTTTTATTCAATGAAAAGATCTGCACAGAATTTAGCCAATCAGAATTTCTTCTAGAATTTTTCATACCATTGATTTAGTATTTCTATCTATGGTAATACCCCTGATTGAACTATATCTGGAAATAGGGTCTGAAAAAAAAAAACGGAAATTTCTCCTGAATGTTAAATTTTCCGGAAGAAAAATAAAAAGGAAAATTTTTTGGGTGCTAAAATTTTTTCAAATTTAAGAATTTCTTTATTTTATTCTTCTATTTTTTTTTTACTAAGGGCATCATTAAAACCATAACCAAATAAATCAGTACCTTCTAAACCAACCATAGTTAATATGTGCAATGTGTCATTTTCCATTGCATTATGTTTGATAACATTCTGTTTGCTAAAACCTCTTTCACAATCTACACTAGAAAATGGAATTGAGTGCACTATTTCCATAAGTTTTAAGATATGAATAAGACTTGGAAGTTTGGAAATTGGAATATTTTCTTTTGCCATCCAGTAAATATTAATTATATGTTTGTTACCATTATTAATGGCTTTTTTGGAAGAATCATGCATGGTTATACTTGCCTTCTCTAAAAGCAAAGAATCTTTATGTTGGTTTGAAAGTTCATGAGCTGCTAGAGCAGTAGATTTTGAAACATTCTTTGATCCTAAATAATAACATTATAATATTAGTAAATTTATAATTACAAAATGCAAAATTATTTATCACCTTTTTCTGCAAATTGATTTTTTTCCCCCATATACTTTACAAATTGTGTAAAACATTCTCTTCATTGCTGCATCATATTTAACAATTTATATATGTTAGCCATCCATGCTGAAAACTTCTTCCTGGTTTTTAAATACATTTTTTTATTTGACATTTTTTTCTTTTTTTATTTGATTTTTTTGAAGTATCATCATCATCTGAACCTTGAATTGTCAAATCATCTGAACCTTCTATATCTGATTCATCAATATTTGTTTCATCTATAAATGCTTCAGTAGTCAATTTATCTAATTCTTCTTGGATAAGGGAAAACAAATATACATAAAAGTGTATATATTTTAATAATTCAATAACAGTGAAATAAGACTTAAATTGAGTCAATACTTTTCTTCTGAAAATTCAAAGATACAAATTATGGTTCTTTTCTAAAATACTGAAGTAATGGCACACATATACTGTACGTATATATATTTAGTATAAATTTTTTTTTATGCGGACGAAAAAATCTGTACAAAAAAAAATAAAAGGAAAAATATCCGGCAACTCTTTTTTTTCCGAAAGTTAAAATTTTTTAGAGGAAATCCGGATTTTTAAAGTACTATTTCCAGTCCTGACTCATCACTTTTCAAAAAAAAAATACCCTAGTTAATACTATTATTATTAATATATATATATTAGATTTCCCTTTCTTGAAAGGGTTAACCAGTGTTTTTAAATTTGGTTGAACGGCTTTGATCAAAAAATGGATAAAATACCTGAACATAGAAAAAATGCTTTTAAGTCAAAGGCCATTTTTAAAGCTGAAGAGTTACGTAGACGTCGTGAAGAGCAACAGATTGAAATTCGGCGTAAAACTCGCGAAGAATCTTTAGCAAAACGTCGTAATTTAAACGTAGCTTTGTCCCCAGATTCCGATGATGAGACTGCTGTTGCTGTCATCAATGCTCAGGTAAAATTTACTTCTCTATTATTCTATTATTTTTATTTTTTTTTTTTGTTTTAATTTAGTATTCATCTTTATGGATTTTATTTTGTTGTAAGAATTTTCATTAATATTATTATACAAAGATTTAGCTTTCTTTTTTTTCATAATTTATAATTTTCTCTTCAATTGTGCACATAACATTTTATTATTTATGTTTGCATATATATATATATATATATATATATATACATACATATACAATAATCTATTCATTAAATATTTTCCTTCTATTATGTATGGTTTAGCTTCAAGAACAATTACCTGAAATGATTCGTGGTGTGTTTTCTGATAATGTTGAAGAACAATTGCAAGCAACTACCAAATTCAGAAAATTGCTTTCTAAAGAAAGAAATCCTCCAATTGAACAAGTTATTGAATGTGGTGTGGTCTCTCGTTTTGTTGATTTTTTAAGATCTCCTCATTCTCTTGTACAAGTAAGTATTTTACATGATGCGTTTTTAGAAAAGGTATATTTGTTAACGTCATGCATTATAATAATAATATCTATTTAGTTTGAAGCTGCATGGGCTTTGACAAATATTGCATCGGGGTCTTCTCAACAAACTCAAGTGGTTATTGATGCTGGAGCTGTACCAATCTTTGTTGAATTATTGGGCAGTACTGTCGCTGATGTTAAAGAACAAGTTAATATTTGGTTTATTTTATTTATTTAATTTAATTTTTCATATATTAATTAAATTTACACATTTATATATATATATATATTAGGCTGTTTGGGCTTTAGGCAATATTGCAGGTGATAGTCCACCTTGTCGTGATTTTGTCTTGAAAGCAGGTGCTCTTCGACCTTTAATCTCTATATTGAACGAAAATAATAAATTATCGATGTTGAGAAATGCAACTTGGACCTTGTCTAACTTCTGTCGAGGCAAAAATCCTCAGCCTGACTGGAATTTGGTATGATTGATTGATCAGTTAATTAAATTAATTATAATTAAAAAAACTGATCATTTATTATCATTTATTTATTTTTCTATTTTTTTTTCATTTTAGATTGTTCCTGCATTACCAGTTCTTGCCAAACTTATTTATTCTATTGATGATGAAGTTCTTATCGATGCTTGTTGGGCAATATCATATTTGTCTGATGGTAGTAATGAAAAAATCCAAGCTGTCATTGAATCTGGTGTCTGTCGTAGACTTGTTGAACTTTTGATGTAAGTAATACCACTGCACTGCAATTACTGTCATATATATTTATTAGTATATTATTAATATAATCATCACCATTACGCATATTGCAAATAACTAAATGACTTTTTATAAAATTTATTTTTATTTTAGGCATTCTTCTACCTCTGTTCAAACACCTGCTTTACGTTCAGTTGGAAATATTGTTACAGGAGATGATGCTCAAACTCAAGTAATCATTAATTGTGGTGCATTGCCTGCTTTGTTAAGTTTATTGTCCAGTCCAAAAGATGGACTTCGTAAAGAAGCTTGTTGGACCATTTCAAATATCACAGCTGGAAATTGTGCACAAATACAAGCAGTTATAGATGCAAACATCATACCACCCATCATCCATATATTGGAACATGCAGATTTCAAGACTCGCAAGGAAGCATGTTGGGCAATTTCTAACGCAACTTCAGGAGGATTAAACAAGCCTGATCAAATAAAGTATCTTGTTAGTCAAGGATGTATCAAACCTCTTTGTGATCTATTAACTTGTATGGATAATAAAATTATTCAGGTTGCTCTTGATGGCCTTGAAAATATTCTTAAAGTTGGTGAATTGGAAAAGGCTGATGGTCTCAATCAATTTGCACTATTTATTGAAGAAGCAGGCGGCATGGAAAAAATCCATAATTTGCAAATTCACGACAACATTGAAATCTATAAAAAAGCGTATCATATTATTGATAAATACTTCGCTGAGGAAGATGAAGAGGATGCAAATTTGGCTCCAGAAATGGATATGAATACAGGTCAATTTGTCTTTCAATCGGATTTAAATTTACCTCAAGGAGGTTTCAACTTTGGTAATTAACCAATGTAAAAGCAACAATCTATAAATAAAATGATACAATCAGTTAGTTGAATAGTTAGTTATTAGAACAATTTATTCAAAAAAAAGTCTTGTTTTTCAACTTTTTTTTTAAATTCAAATTTAAATTATTATTATTACTATTATTATTATTATTATCATTATTATTGTTATTTTGCATTTCCCTTTTAACACATTTACCCCTTTTCTTTATTCAAACCTTTTTATTCCCACCTTTTTTTTAACCCTTTCATATTCACATTCACACATTTTTTTAAAAACCCTTTCATATCTTCGATTATAAAAATATAATATATACAAAAATAAATAATCCCGCCCTTTTTTTTCAACCCTTTCATATTCACATTCATACATTTTTTTAAAAACCCTTTCATATTTTTGATTATAAAATATATTATATACAGAAATAAATAAATAATTTTATTTTTTCCCCTTTTACATATCTATACAGCGCGATGCATATCATATATATGATTAAATATTTTTGAAACTCTATGAACCCATTCATTTGTGATATTTATAAATTATTACCAGTTGCTGGAAATTTACAGCCAAGGAAAATTTATTAATAAATATATATATATAGTGCAATAAAATACATGATACAAATAATTTTTTTAGTTTTTTTTACGACGACTTTCCTATTAGGAAAATATGATAATACATTACATTAAGTTAAAATAATTAAATATTTATTAATACATTGCATTCTTAATTAATTCTTTCTATAATTGTTATAAGCGTTGGAATATTTTCTATGATTGCCATCGCCCCTTCCAAAAGAGAAGTAGGCATCTTGAGATAAATGTTTAGAATCTTGATTTTGATATTTAGTATTGTGATTATATTTATCTTCTTTAAAATGTTGCTGTTTTTCTATGAATTCTTTGGGTAGATTATTTCCATTGTTATTATCATATACAGAGTCATAATTATGTGATACTATTGCAGAATATGATGAATTACGGATTTTACTTGACTTAGATAACGCAGATGGTTGTCTGGATTGTGAATTGCATGAATCATGACCTTTTCCGAATTCTAGAGCATTAGAATGTTTGAAATCTATTGAATCTGGTCTTTGTTTTAATTGATCAAAGTTACTTTGTTGATTTCTTTGTCTGGGATTAAATTTCCTATTATTATTATTATTGTTGTTGTTGTTGTTGTTGTTGTTGTTGTTGTTGTTGTTGTTAATATCATTATTATAACAGTTTTCAACTATATTCATATTATTCATACGATTCGTCCAGCCATCAGAACTTTGTGGTTCATCATCGAATACTTGAAACTCATTCTTTGGGTAATGGCTCATACGACTTTTTTCCTTTACTTTATTTTTTGGCATATAATTTGACTTTTGACTATCCGTAGTAATATCTTGGTCACTTTGCCTCCATGAATCTAGAAGGTTTGCCATGTCCTGCTCCCACTTTTGTTTACGGTGAACTTTCATATCAGAATTTGCGGTTTTTATTTGTTGATTATCATGTATCTTTCTAGAATGATTATAACCATAACTGTTTCCGGGCATTACAATATTATTTACATATATTGGTTTTTTGCAAGGTGAAGAATATGTTATTTTCTCAGATGATGATGTGAATGATGGTTTATTATTATTATGATTATTATTGTTGTTGTTGTTGTTATTATTATTATTATGGTTAAAAGGAACTTCATCAACAAGTGGAGATATATAATTTGATTTGCTATTATTATTATCATCATCTTTACTACCATTCCACGATTGGCCTTTGTTCCAAGCTTTTTCAAGCTCAGCAGCTTGTTGATCCCATAGAGTAACAGGATTTCTTGGAGCAAACCAACTATTTATAACTGGTTTTTTAATATTTGTAATTTTTTTGTTTCGATTATCATTATGACTTTTATCAAGATAATAATCTTTACAATTGGTGTTATTGTAAATGTTGCTACGCTGAACATTATGATCAACTTGTTCTAGATCTTTGAATGGCAAAGAATATGTTCTTGAACGTGAAGATGATGACACGTCATTCCTGAATGGAGTATTAAACGAATTTGAATGTTGTGCAACTAATTCAGCTTCACAACCAGATCCTGTAGATTCACTAAATCATAATATATTATGTATAGCAAATAAACGATATTTTCAAGTGTTTTTTTTTTATAACAAATAAAATGAAAAGAGAGATACATACATCAACAATTTCCTTAAATAATCATAATCCGGCTTTTCATTGTATCTTAATCTTCTACAATATTCAAGATACTTCAAAAATCCCATTGGGCATCCCTTGCACAATTCAACAAGAGAAGTGTCACTCTTGATTGTTTTCATTCTTGCCCACCTATCTTGAGAACGAAGGACCCTAGTCCCTGACCAGGGAAGAGATCCACTTAACATCTCTAAAAAAATGTATCCCAATGATTCCATGTCGTCACGCCTAGTATGTTCTATTAAAAAATAAATAATTTAATAATTTAAGTAATAATTCTTCATAGTCGTTTTATTATTATTATTTCATTGTAGCAGTCATCAGGAAATTTTTTGGGTGCAAGCCTGCCATAAAACTTACAATTTTTATTATTGTGTAATAAATATTGTGCCAGGCCCCGTAATGTTAAACAATATCGTATAGATAGAACTTAACTGTGTAATATCACCTCAGAAAAATTTTCCTGATGGCATTAATAAAAGACTTTAATAATATTGATTCTATTGATAAATAACTTACGATATCCCTTGTGGACATTAATACTGGTGTAACGGGCGGTACCAGTCTTGTTTTTTATCATTTTTTTGTTTATTTGTATATGCTTGCCCGTATTTTGATCAATATAATATGCCGCCAGTCCAAAATCGACCAGAAAAGTTTTATACTTTCTTGCAACCAACATTTGAAACCTTTTGGAATCATCAATCGATTCGAACTCATCAAGTTCTAGTAGCTGGTCTAAAGATATTGGAAAATTGCTTTCAAGTAGGAAGTTGTCTGGCTTTATGTCACGATAAACAATTCCCTTACTGTGTACATACTCTATGGTCGTCACCTATATATATTTATATATATTTATATATATTCAAATATAATAATAAATTAATAATAAATTTTTTAATTGTCATCTTTTAATTTCAGTAAAATCAATCATTTGGATCTATATATTTATTTATATTTATATTTTTTATGTCTTATACATACCATTTGGAGTGCGACGTGACTTACAAAGTCCACAGGAAAAGTATAAAATACCTTTGACAACATGTGTAAGCTTGGCCCTAACATGTCGATAACAATGCAATTCCAGCCTGATTTCTCACCATACCAATAAACTTTAGGGATATGATCTTTTTAATAAATGTATAATTAGCATACAATTAAAATTAAATTAAATAATAATTAGTATAATATGAAAAGTAATTCGTGACTTGACGATATTCTATAGAAATTATTAAAAGAAATTTACCATGTCCTTCTAATAATTTTAAGAATTTGTACTCATCTGGTAGTTGAGGACTGTAAACAGTTGATTCTTCTCTCTTGAGAGCATACGAATTTTTCGTTATAATGTGTTTAGCTATTAACATTAATAAGGAGAAAGAATCATTTTATAGCACACAATCAATTGCAATCAATAGATGACAATAGTGAAAAAATAAATAAAGGAATAAATAATACTTCGAAAGATCTGGCCAAAGGCACCCTCACCAATTTTGTCTTCAACCAGCCAATATTCACCAACTATTATGTCATTAGTCATCCTCAGTTATAAATTAGTAACATAAGAATATATCAAAGGCAGTAGTAAATGGCAGGTTGTTCAAATTAAAAACCTTTGAGAGTAAGGTCTTTGAATTATTGGTTAATAGATAACAATCTAATTATTATTGTAAATTGAATTAAGAATTTGAAATTTTTCTTTTTTTTTTATTAAAAAATTAAAAATGTAAATGCTCTCATGAGAAACTCTTTTTAAAAAGAAAAAATAAATCTATTTTTATTAATGAAAAGTCTAAAAAAAGGTTGATTTGGGCATGGTATCAATCATGCGATTAAAGGAATATTATCTTCAATGGATTGATTCTTTATTACTATATACTGGATTTTAGAAGAAATAGAACTTGTCAATGATCTAGTACATATATGGCATACTGCAACAAAACCAGATAAAATGAACATTATGCTATTAAACAAAAGCTTGTTTATGTTAGAGGTAGATTGATAGCAGTTCATCAGTTGATACAAGAAGGTTTAAAACCGTCTGTATTGGTGTTCAATCAATTGAATGTGCCAAAGAACTATTTCATGAGATAGTGTATAATGGTATTAATGTTGATGTTATACGTTCCAAAAGAACAAAAGTTCAAGTATGAGGATTTCATTATATGCATTTATGTTTTTTTTTTATTCAAAATAATTATTTTTAAAGAAAAAAAAAAGAGAGATTCGATGAAAAAATCGAGTATTTCAATATTTTTTTTTTGATTAAAAATTCAACCAATAAAATTTGTTACTATTTTTAGATTTTTTGTGCACAAAAATTTTTTCAAAAAAAAAAATTTCATTAGTTAACACTATACATGGGATAGCAGCATAGTGGACATTCGTTTTATCACTTGTGACAAAATCGATCGTCGATCTTTTTTATATTGTGAAACTTGCTATTT
>CAJVPN010002041.1:0-10475 GCA_910592215.1 Entrophospora candida
GCAACAGTTAATAAGTGGTTATTAACTATTAATAACTTGGAGTTATTAAGTGTAGGGTTAAAAATTCCCATCACTATTTACAAGAATATTTAATTGCATGAACGTACCAGAAACTTGAATCCCTACAACTCTAAATTGATTACTAGCTGGTCTGCACAATAAACCTATAAAACTTGCCCCATCTAATGTTTCTCCATAATTTCACTTCATCATCAGCTTTTTTTGAATTACTGCAGACAATGTGTGAGGACTCAGCATACATCAACTCTATATTGGGTTTTCCACCTTGAGCTTTTTTTAAAAAAAATCACCAATTATTATTACATACATATTCTATATTGTTCTCTACACATATCAACCTACAAAAATAAGCCAATGTGCTTTTCCCAAAAGTCGATCACGTTATAAACATTAAAAAACCCTTTGCCAAACTGGTTGGCCTTGATTTATATAGAGCGCATCCGCTTATCACATTTTCGGTGGAAGAGACAGTTTTAATAAAGCATATGGATAAAAATCGAAAACATGATGATTTAGCTGATTTTTTTTTTTTTTTTTGATACTCTACAGCCTTTATTTTATATTTCTTTTTATTTAAAATGTCAAGAAATTTATTATTTTATTAAACTGTTAAATAATAAATAGTTGATATTAATTCAATTAGCCAGCCAGTATGAACAATCAAACTAAACAAAATTATCATTATCATAATAATAATAAAAATAATAGGTCAATAATTAGGGTAAACCAACTGAATCAGGTTTCCTTTTTGGTTTGCATCTTTCTTTATAAATAAAACTTCTATTCATTTAAAAAATTTTTTGGCGGCGCTTAACGATTGTTTAATACATTTTTGTAATACCTAAAATTTCCTTTTTTTTCGAAAAACCCCAAAAAAAGTTTCCTTTTTTAAATGAAAAAACGTCGCACAAAATTATATTTTGTTTTACTCTTACGTTAAATTAAATTACATTCATCTCATTGATTATCTACATTATCCTTACCATCATTAGTTATTAGTAGTTATGGCAGACATGGAGATTACAACTTTTATTCCAAATATTAAGAGTATATTCAAAGATGCTAACCTTCGCGAACTAACTGCAAAAGATGTAAGGTTGAAATTACAAGAAATTCATAAAATAGACCTTAAACCTCGGAGAAAAGAAATACGTCAACTTGTTGAAAAATGTTTTAACGATTTAGACATTGGTGATGAAGAAACATTAAATAATGAAGATTTAATATTAGAACAACCACAAGAAGTTGGAACACCAACCAAGAAAAATCTCACAAAAAAACAATCAAAGTCAACTACACAACCAAAACCAACCAAAAAGGGTTCAAAACCAAAAGGCAGACCTCCAAAATCATTAAATAAAGATAATAATAAGGACACCAAATCTTCTTCAACTACAACCAAAGCATCATCTTCATCAATTAGTACCTCGCAGTTACCACAACCACAACAAACTTCACAGGTAAATGCGTCTGATTACTCGTCATTAGAAGACGAATCTGTTCCAATTAGTCCCGTAAAAAAGAAACGTGGCAGAAAGAAAAAAGTTAAAGATGAAGTTTTCTCTGATATCGAAAGAAAATTCAAAGAAGAATTTTTAATAAAAAAGCAAAAAACTAAAAATAACACATCTTCTAAAATTACTTCCACTGCCACTGCACCACCATCATCATCTAATTCAAATCCTAATAATAATAATAATAATAATAATAATAATAATAATAATAATAATAATAATAATAATAATAATAATAATAATAATAACAATAATAATAACAATAATAATAACAATAACAATAATAATAATACTACTACTACTACCACCACCACCACCACTACCGCCACCACCACCACCGCCACCACTACCACTACTAATAAAAAGAAATCAATTAAAGGCAAAAAGAAAGATGAAGAAGAGATAGAGGAGGATGTTGAAATAAAAAAGAAGAAAAAGAAAGGTAATACTGGAATTTATAAACCGCTATTCTTGAGTCCTGTTCTAGCTAAAGTATTGCGTGCTGATGAGGTAAGCTTTAATGATTTTATATATCTTTATTTTTTCCAAGATTATTAATTCATTAAAATTGCTTTATAGATGTCAAGACCTGATGTTGTAAGAAATTTATGGGATTATATTAAAAACAATGATCTACAAGATCCGGATGACAAAAGGTTTATAATCTGTGACGACAATTTATGGAAAATTTTTAAAAAGGACAGAATACACAGTTTTACAATGAATCGTGATCTCAGTGAACATTTAAGGAAAAAAGATGACCCTAAAGGTGGATTATTCACATCAAATATTGGTAATCTAGCTGATGAATCAGTTACAGCTGAAGATTTGTTTGGTGATGGTGGCGGTGGTGAGAAAGAAGATGAATTTGAGGAAGAAGATGAATTTGATGATAATGGCGGTGATGGTGGTGGCGAAGAAGAACTTAAAGATGATGTATATGAAGGATTTATTGATAGTTATAGTGGAAGTAATAGTAATCATGATGATTATGTAGAAGAAGAAGAGGACGACGATGATGATGATGAGGTGATGGAAGATGAAAATGAGGAAACGGAAGTAGTGGTAGAAAACAATTTACCAAAAAAATCGGTTAGTGATGATGATGAGGTGGAGGATGGTGAATATATGGATGAAGATGACGACGATGAAGATGATGAAGATGATGGTTACATAGAATATTAGCTTAATATTGTGCGAAAGAATTATAATTGCAAGTGGGTTTTAATTGATGAAAATATGGCCCCACATAAAGAAAGAAATGACATATATCATTAATGAATCTGTACTTATTATATTATAATTATTATAATTATTATAATTATTATTGTTATATTATTAATTAGTGTATTAGCTATGTATGAGTTTAATTTAATAATTGATATTGCCAAGTGTGCTTATGATACGTATTTTTGGTTTTTTTTTTAATCATGTCTATTTGCTCAAATTTCATATGATCACATTTTAATCAAATAATTCTCAATAATACTAAAACTAAACATGAGTGTATATGACGAACTTTCATTAATAAAAGTTTCTTTGAACGAAAAAGAGGTTTGATTATGCATGCATTACTATACATTATTAGGTATTTTTTTCTTCCGGATTTATTATATTAATACTGACATTCATTACCGTTAAATAATTTTTAAAAGTTAAATCTAGAAGAATTATATTCACCAGATTTACAAGTCAAAATTCACGCAAGTATATTATAATAACAATGACAATACTTTCAATTTAATTTGACTCGTACAAATCATCAATATATATATAAAACAAATCACCTACATATTTTAGGCATTACATCGCTTTTTAAGATTACTTCCATATTTGGATAATTCAACAAGATCAAAACTTTTGGAAAAACTTAGACGATTGATTGATTCCAATGACCAGGGCCAAGAAGTGAAAGATGTTAAGATTCTTGTGATAATGATTTTGGATAATTTAGCATATGACTCTTCAACATGTTTCGAAATAATTCTTACCGATTTAATGAATCAGGTATTTCTTCTCTCAAAAAAAAAAAAAAAAAATCAATAGATAATTTTATGATTCATTAATGTAACAATTTTTTTCGTTCATTAATAATAATAATAATAATTAAAGGTTCAATCAGATTCTACAGAATTGAAATGTCGTGTTTATGATTTAGTGCTTAATAACTTGAAGGTATTTATCGCTCTCTTTATCATTTTGTTTCTTTGATTGTTCTGAAAACATATTTGTAATAACACTTTGTTTATATTTAGAATGAAAATTTGAATATTTCATCATCTTTATTAAGTAAACTCAAGTCTTTTGGTGTACATGCAATCAATGATTTAACCGACTCACATTATAGTTTAAGATCTGTATGTATAAGTCTACTATCTTCATTGTTACCTTTAATAAATAGAACTGAAACGACAATGATGATGATTGATAATGATGATAATGTTATTGTTGACGAAATCAATGCTGAAGTTTCTGGTGGTAATAATATAATGTTGCCAAATCTAAACGAATCAGAAATTCAAAAAATCATTAAAAATTTTGGTAATGATCCAGATCCTAGAGTTAGAAGTGTACGTATTATTAACAATACCAGATGTATTTATTATTAATTATTCGATTTATAATTTGATATTTAAAAAAATTTTTGGGGGAAATAAAACCGATAATAATAATAGGCTGCACTTAAAGCATTACTTCAACTTAATGAATATGGATATAAACTTGATATATCATTGTATAATTTAAGCGTTTCATGCTTAGCTGATGATTATGAAGAAGTTAGAATAGAAGCATTAAACTTAATATGGTAGGAAATTAGTTATTATCATAATATATGTTCTTTAATAAATACTTATTTTTTAAAAAATTATTATTATTATTATTATTATTATTATTATTAGGTTGTTTAGTACAATATACCCCCAAAGTTCGATGGAAGATGGACCATCTCAATCGATAAGGTTAATAGATGATGCATTTATTAAAGTATGCGATATGGTATACGACGTTTCGGTGAAAGTTCGAAGTAAGGTAAAAATATTTAATTTTGAAAATATAAGATTATTGCTATTATCATTATTATTTGTGGAAGGTGATAATGGTGATAATACGTTTACATCAATATATTCGTATTTATATTTGAAAGGCGTGTAAACTTATGGGACTTTGTCTAGACGTAGATGTTAATGTTCTTTTACAAACTTTAAGTCAACAAGTCATTACTCATTCTGGAAAATCTAAAAAAGTTGGACACAATAAACCAAAGAAAGTAATGTCCTTAAGATATATTCTTTTTTTTCTGTTAAAACTATTATTTTTTTTTATTGATAATGTTATATATTTAATTTTAAATTGTAGGGAAGGTATATTCCTAACCCTGAAGGTGACATTGATGTGGAATCATTAGAATTACGACTTCTTAAATCAAGTGCATCGGGTGCATTTATTCATGGTCTAGAAGACGCATATCAAGATGTTCGAAAAGCTGCAATTGGTTTGTGAAAAAAGAATTTTTTCGCTGTTGATAATTGCAACGATGATGGCGATGGCAAAAATTAAGATGAATAAATCATTATATTTGTTAACCATGTATCTATCTACCTATAAATGCTTGCATATATATAAAAACCTTTTGTAGATTCTATACGTGAATTGTCTATGAATAACCAAGTATTTGCTAAAAGAGCTGTTGAGTTCCTTGTAGGTAATTTGAATCTTTCTCATATTGCTTTTTATTAAATTCACAATTACTTGAAATATCAACAACAGCAACAAAATAACAAAATCAATAATTTTTTTTAGACATGTTTCAAGATGAGATTGATTCAGTGCGATTGAAATCAATTAACAGCCTAAAACAAATAGGAGAAAATAATCCAATTGAATTAGATTCAGAATTATTACAAATTGTACTTAGTGTACTCAACGATTCAGACCCTGTTGTTAGAGTGTCAACTCACAGAATGCTAGGGTTAATCAACAAATTTATTATTATAATTATATATAATTTATATTTAAGTATTCACTTATTGACTATGTATATATTATTTGTTTTTATAGTGTTATAAGATTGAAAGTATCAGATTTGACGTTGATATTTACTCAAACATTGATTAAGAACATGTCAATATATCCCGAAGATCAATTATCAATTTATGAATGTTTTAGAGATTTTGGCACTAAACATAGCGATTATATTGGTAAAAAAAAAATTTATACATATATACATATACACATATTTATTTACTTGGTTATATTTATATTTATATAGTCATCTATTTATTAATACTTTACTAAATAAATGCACTTTTTAATATATATATTATTTAGAACAATTTATACCTAAATTTTTTGGAATGCAAGAAAGTTATTACATTTCAAAAGAGATTAATCAAAATTCACCAGAACGTATCCTTCTCTATGTTCTCTAAATCTTTTACTGCTACATCGCTGATTAATAGAGACATATAAAAATTATCTTTAAATCTTTTTTGTTTTTTGATTTTTTCATTGTAGATATTGGAAATTTAATTTTAGCATTTAATGCATCTGTCATAAATGACAAGATAATATCTTTGTTACCGAAATACGCACCCCGGCACTATGAATATCTTAGAGATAAATTTCCAAATTGTTTTCCAGACTTGAAGGCACAAATTACATTTGTATTCTATATATTGATGAACAACTTTAGATTGACGAATATTTAAATCATTAATTATTTTTTTTCTTTAAAAAATAATTTTTTTATAGATGCCGGGAAATGAAAATAAACAAAATATTCAGATAGATACTGATGGTAAGTGAATTTATGATTTATTATTTTTAGTGTTGATTTATTAATGGGATCATTATATTTGTTTGTATATGGAATAATTAGATAAAACACATTTGCTTATGCAACACACCATTGATAATATTTTAATGTTAAAAAGACTTTTTAAAATAAAAGATTTCAGATCTTCAATGAGGGTTATTAAAGTTTGTACAAGGTAAATTATCAATTGATCAATTGAAATTTCATATTCTAAAAAATAATTTATTTAGTATTATTATTATTTTAAATATAAATAAATAAATAAATAAATATATATATAGTAATTTGGAATATTTGTCAAATATGACGTTGTTCTCTGGACAAGCAAAGTTTTGTTTAATGTATTTAGAATACGTGAAAGTTTTAATACAGGTAATCAATCTTTCCCTCTATATACATATATACATATATACAAATTTAATATTCAAAAATAAATCTATTTATTTATAATGTTTTTTTGTAGATCAAACAAAATTATTTAGTGCCAAGTTTTATGTTAAAAACATCGGACATAGGAGCGAATTTATTGAAAATATCTTATTCGATTGAACATGGATTTTTAGAATTACACAATAAAAAATTTATTTATAATATGAGGATAATTGCTTATATTGTTTGGTTGATTGGCAATCTAAAAAATGTTGATAGGTAAATTTTTTTGATTGATCACCTAATCCAAATAATCGATCAATTCATTTATTTACTATTATTATTTATTAAAAGTAATAGTAATTCGGCATTGAATAATCAGGATCCTTTGAATTTATTTATCAAACGAGGAACTGATATAGCAAGGTACAATTTAATGATTCAATCGAACAAATATTAATCTTTTGAGAAATCAAAAAAAAAAAATTATCAAACTAAATAATTTTTTCTTTTCTTTTCTATATATTCATTCTTCTTGCCGTTGTAGACTATTTGAACAAAATAATCATGAATTAAACTATCTTCTTGACAATTTAAATAAACCTCCGATTGAAATGAATGCTATCATTTCTTTATTATTTGATTATATTAAGGTACAACATAATAATAACAAGTAATAATTGATTCTTTATACTCATAAATACGCATACTATATAATTATTATTAGAATTTTCAATTACTTGATATAAATCCTCGAAATTCTTTAATAAAACCAGAAGCAATTATTACTCGACCAACTTCCAATAAAAAACCAGTAGAATTTGACCGTCAATTTCCATTAACTGTTCATATAGAGGCTGATCTTTTTGACTTAGATGATATAACTACTATTTCAATTCAGGTACTTATTTATACACTAAGTGTAATAAATAAAACATGAAATAGGATATAAAATAAAATACATATATTTATTGTTGTGTAGGTTACTCTTCCTGATCAAAGTATTTTAAATTTTCGAACATCACCCGCCGAATTCTTTCCTACGAAAACCTATCAATATCAATTAAAAACTCACATAGACATTTCACAGTCTGCTTGGACCGGTATATATATTTTTAATAAAAAAATTTTTATTCATCAACATCACCATCATCATCCTTGTTTTTTTTTAATCTCTACTAATCATTTTTTTTTTCAATATTATATATATATTATCTCAAGAATCATGTTATATTATAATTAAGATAGTTCGTAGTTTTGAACTAGATCCAAACAATATTGATATGAATATTTTACGACAAAATTTTTCATCGGCAAATAGTATACCCTGTGCAACAACAAGCACAATGACAACTCAAAATACTTTGGATATTTCTTCTAATCCTATTAAATATTTTATATGGCCAAAAGATACACTACCAACCTCTATTTCTTAATCTCCTCACCACCTATGCCACTACTTCTAAACTATAATATTATTGATAATTTATTGTTATTGTTGCATTGATTACTGTCCTTTATAGATAGGGTTTCGTTTTTCTTTGAAAGCTCTTAATCCTAAATAAAATCATAAAAATTCTATTATTACCAGTAATAATAAATTTGTTTCTTTGTTTAATCGATTTACCTTCAATTCGATCTTCTGTTGGAATTAATTGTTCATAACATGAATGTTCAAAATCCAATGCAGATTCCCTATATTATATTAATTAATGATTGATTGATTGGTTAAGATAAAAGGAAAGAGAAAGAAAGGAATGCTTCAAAAGGAGAAGATGAGCTAGAAAAAAACTTACAAATCACATTGAATACCATTATCAATAGCCAATTTTGCCATTTTAATTGCAATAGGGCCTTTTATTACATATATGTGTATTAGATATCATTGTTCATATATTCAGATATATAAATAATTGTGATATTAAATTACCACATGATAACATATCCCTTGCTAAACCCATGGCAATAGAATATGATGATCCCTGCTTTGCTATATGATTTACAATTCCTAATAATTATCCCAAAAAATTAAAAATAACAGATAGAATTAGAAATTAAAAATCTTCTTTCTATAAGAAGTGTATTAAAATAAATGAATTTACTGTACCGTATGATAATGCATCTTGAGCATTTAATATTTTACCAGTGAATATTAATTCTTTAGCTTTTGAAATTCCAATAGTTCTTATTAGTCGTTGAGTCCCGCCAGCACTAATTAATTAGACAATTAGAAAAAAAACAATATTACATTTAATTTTCATATTAAACCTTTTTGGTTATATTTTTAATATATATTGATTTGAACAATTACCCTGGAATTATAGCAAGTTTGGTTTCTGGTAACCCAATTTTAGCATTTTCCCCTAATAATAGTAATAATAATAATAATAATTTTAAATATCAAAATTATTATCCACGCCTAATTATAACAATAAAGATTTTTTCTCATTTTTTAACCTGCTACTCTAATATCGCAACATAAAGCTAATTCTAATCCACCTCCTAATGCTACACCGTCAATAACAGCAATAGTTGGAACTGAAAGTGTCTAATTAATTAAATAATTAAAGTTTTTTTATTTTCATTAGATTGGCGTGTGTATATGGATTTTCTACTTTGATTTTATTAATTATTGAAAGAGTAAAAAAAAATTTTACCGACTTCGATCTCTCGAAATATAAAACGAAGGTTTTGTAAAAATGATTTTACGTCATTTGATGACATCTCTACACGTTCCTATATTCAAATAAATTATATTTGTTTATTATTAGGTGATCAAATAAATGAATGTGAATATTTATATATTTATATATATTTATATATATATATATACTTTTAAATCTGCACCCGAACAAAATGTTCGATCAACCAAACTTCTTAATAGAACTACTCGTAAATTCCTACATACAGTAAGTAACAATAGTCCAAAGAAATCAAGAAATCAATCAATCTATAGATTTTATATAAATTAACTTCAAATAAAGTATTAAAATAAACAAACTTTTCTTGTTTTAATTCATCAATTGATTCGCCAAGTTCGGATACAAATCTCCTGGATAATGCATTTTTAGCAGTTGATCTATCAAAATTTATAATCGAAATCCCTGAAATAATGAAAAAATGAAAATTAGCTGGTAAATTAATACTTTATTAATTCAATTTTCATATGTCGTAACCGCAACCGCAATTCAATTTTTATATGCCACAATTAATCGAGAACCATCTTTATTTGTTAATGATGAGTGTATTTTTTATTACCTTTATCGTCATCTTGTAAGTTTTCTATATAACATTCTTTTAATTTATTATGTAGCTTTCGAAATTGAATTAACGAATTATTATTTAAATTTTTTAGCGAATTTTTTATAATAATGCTATTTGAAAATAATTTCATTTTTTATGTTGAAGAAAAAAATCAAAAGGTGCCAATTTATTTGGATACAAAATTCTGATTGGCTAATTCGCGCGAAAGCAGGATATTTTTTAATTTTATTATTGTTATAAAATAAAAATTTCTCGCGTAAAAAAAAAAGGATTTAACAAACTTTTAATCTTCTTTTTTTCAACTCATTTTAACTCATTTACAAACAAATATCTATTAATACAAAAATGAACACTACTATTTTAACTTCGAAAGATTATGTAGCTGATAGTATTAATTTCCCGGTCTGGACTGGGTTTCATCCTGGAAAAATAGCAGAAGCAGTAAATTCAGTACAAAAATTGGAAATTGATAATGTGTTTAATTCATATTC
>CAJVPN010002042.1:0-10466 GCA_910592215.1 Entrophospora candida
ATGATCGACAAATCTAAATAATATCTAGTAATATGTAAAATTACTATTGTACAATATAAAATCACCGTCATGTTCACCTTCAAGTCCTGATGATACTATTGATGTGTTTTAAATAAACGATTGATATGAATGATCTTAATTTTGTTATGGCTGAAATTCCTGGTCATTATCACGTTTTGATTTTTACACCATGAAATAAGATATCTTTAGTCCTTGATTCATCCATGAACAGCATTGCAGACATTTGTATATACAGTCAAACCTTGTCACAGCAGATGAACGGGATACATATTTAACAATCCGTTGTGGCAAGATTAGTAATTATAATCTTGCCATCGGTAATGATTTCCATTTTATCATTTTAGCACGCGAAAAAGGATTTTGATTCGGCCCAAATAAATCGCACCAAATTTTATTTTTGGGAAAAGGATGAGTTTTTTCTGAAGCCACAGACTTAATTACTCAAAGACGTTGTAGTTTAGAACCTGAAGCAATAAGAATTTGCATGTGTTGACGGAGACGGTGAATTTGAATTGAAAAACATAGAACATCGTTAGAGTTTCTATTCGAATAAGTTTATATATATTATTGTCATCGTTGTTGTTGCTACTATTGATCCGACATTCCCTTGTTTGTTAAGCTCTTTCATTTAATACTATTCTTATGTCTGTAAACAAAAATTGATTTGTAATTCGAAAAAATATTTTTTATGCTTTTTATATAATTTTAATCTACATGGTAATAGTTTCGGGCCACCCAATGCTACGTTTGTAAGTGAAGATATGGTAGCATAAAGTGGTTGCAGATGTTGTGATAATGGCTGTAGTAGTTGTTGTTGCATTTGTTGCGATAAGATTAAATCACCATCGTCATATCATTGCCCTATAAAAAATCATTTCCATATGTTAAATACGAGATTTAGAAGTTTTTCCTTTTTTAAATTTAACATGGATTGCCGAATACTAATACTAAAACATATGGAATAAGTGTGGAATGTTGTTGCTATTATTGTTAATAAAAATCCCTGGATCTTGTTTGCAAATGTTGGTATTGAAACTTTTCCAAAAAAAAAATTTAGAAAGAAAACTTACAAGTATATTATAAAAACGAAAAGTTGCCGTGTAACTTTTACTTATTCTTGTCTATCTGGAGACCTCGTAACTCCAAGAATAGAATGATCTGTATTTGTTTGTTTATATAGTAATAATAAATAAATAACTAGTTTGACATTAAAATAATTTTGTAATGGTGGCACTAAAGTTAGATATAGGAAAAGGTGATTCATATCTCATTTAAAAAAATTCTAAACATAAACAAGCATCGGGAATTATTTAAAGATGGAAGAAATTAAACTGTTAAACAAATTAAAATTATTGATTGGATCAATTTATCCAAGGTATGGTTTATTATGCAAACCAATTTTTTTTAATGATAATGAATCAATTAGGATATATAATATTTTAAATGAATTGCTTGGAACATTAAATTTGATAGAAAATTGTACTAATTGTAAGCAAGGAATGATAAAAGATAATAATAATCTTATGGATTATCTGAATAAATCAAATGATGCATTAAATGAACTTTCAGATAGATTAAAAGAAAATGAGGAAGAAGAAAGTAAAAAATTAATTGGAAAATCATATCACAATTTAATTGACACAGATGTTAAATTGAACAAAATTGTATTATGCAATGTTTGTAAAGAAAAGGAAATCGAGAACTTAGAAGCTAATTGTGGAAATAAAGAAATAGCCAGGTTTCTTTATGAATGTAAAAAAATAAATAGACACGGGGATAATTATATTGAATGGATTCCTTTTAATGAATTCAAAAATCTTGAATATTTGGGTAAAGGTGGTTTTAGTAAAACTTATAAAGCAATGTGGATTAACTATTACTATTCAAATGATCAATCTGAAACAAATGTGGTATTAAAAAGATTATATAACTCAAGTGATAAAATTACAAATATTTTAAAAGAGGTAAAACTTTTTAGTATTAATTTTTTATAAACACCTTTTGTTAATTATTAATTTTGATTTTAATTATAATTATTGATAATTTTAGTTAGAAGCAAATCATGAATTGTATGATTTTGTCAATAGATGCTTTGGAATCACAAAAAATCCAGATGAAGATAATTATATATTGGTATTTGAATATGCCCCATATGGAGATTTACATTATAATTTATCAAGAAATTTCAAGGAAATTACTTGGGAAAACAAAATACAATCACTTACTGATCTTTCAAATGGGTAAGTTTGATTTTATTATTAAATTAAATTTTTTCTTATAAAATTAAATTACATTTTATTATTATTATTACAATAAATTAGATTATGGATGATTCATGAAAAGAATTATATTCATTGTGACTTGCATAGTGGTAACATTTTTTCATACAACTATAATCATAGTGTAATAGGAGATTTAGGATTATGTCAACAAATGATAGATAAGGATGAGAATCCAAATAAGGTATATGGAGTCATTCCATACCTGGCACCTGAAGTATTTTCAGGTAAATCATATACAAAAGAATCGGACATTTATAGTTTTGGGATGATTATGTGGGAATTCACTACAGGTAAAAAACCTCTTTATAATATGCCACATGATCGTCCTCTGATAATTGATATTCTGAGAGGAACAAGGCCTAAAATCACCATAGACACTCCTGAATTCTATGCTGAATTGATGAAAAAATGTTGGAATTCAAATCCAAAAAATAGACCAACTGCTAGTGAACTTTATGATTGTTTCAGGAAATATAGTTCTAAGCTTTTTAAAGAAAGCAAGAAAATCATTGATTTAGCAGAATTAAAACGTCAAGAGGTCATTATATCAAAAAAATTTCTTTCAGAAGCAAAAAATTATGAACATCATGTAGATGCATTCTATACAACTCGCTCACTTAGTGAATTAATTGAGCAGGCAAATTTATCAAATGAATTGAGTCATCAATCTACTCGATCTACTATGAATGAAATTGAATTGTTAAACAAATTAAAACTATCAATTGAATTAATTTATCCAAGATATGATAATGAATATGGTATACAAATTAGGATTAATCATTTTCTAAATGAATTATATGGAACATTAAAATTAATAGAAGATTGTACTCATCATGAAGATGTTACTTTTCTTATTCCTCCTTTATTGAAAGAATCAGTTGGTGCATTAAATAAACTTTCAATTCAATTAAAAGAGTATGAGGAAAAAGAAAATAAAAAATTAATTAAACAATCATATAAAAATTTAATTTACATAGGTTCTAGATTGAATAGGATTGAATTATGCAATGGTTGTAAAAAAAAGGAAATTGAAAACTTAGAGGTTGATTGTGGAAATAAAGAAATAGCCAAGTTTCTTTATGAATGTAAAAAAATAAATAGACCCGAGGATATTCATTATATTGAATGGATTCCTTTTAATGAATTCAAAAATGTTGAATATTTAGCTAAAGGTGGGTTTGGTGAAGTTCATAAAGCAATTTGGGTTAGCAATTATCTATTTTTTAATGATCAATCTGAAACAAATGTGGTATTAAAAAGATTATATAAACCAAATGATAAAATTATGGGTATTTTAAAAGAGGTAAAGCTTTTTAATATCAACTTTTATAAATGTTGTTTTGATATTTATTTATATTTTATTCAGTTAAAAGCAAATCATGAATTATATGGTCGTTTTACCAACAAATGCCTTGGGATCACAAAAGATCCAGGCAGAGATGAATATATATTGGTATTTGATTATGCCCCATATGGAGATTTACATAATAATTTATCAAAAAATTTCAAGGAAATTACTTGGGAAAACAAAATGCAATCACTTACTAATCTTTCAAATGGGTAAGTTTTGATTTTATTATTAAATTAAATTTTTTCTTATAAAATTAAATTACATTTTATTATTATTATTAAATAAATTAGATTATGGATAATTCATGAAAAGAATTATATTCACCATGACTTGCATAGTGGTAACATTTTTTCATACAACTATAATCATAGTGTAATAGGAGATTTAGGATTATGTCAACAAATGATAGATAATGATGAGAATCCAAATGAGATATTTGGAGTCATTTCATACCTGGCACCTGAAGTATTATCAGGTAAACAATATACAAAAGAATCAGACATTTATAGTTTTGGGATGATTATGTGGGAATTCACCACAGGTAAAAAACCTTTTCATAATGTGCCACATGATCATCATCTAATGATGGATATTCTTGGAGGATCAAGACCTAAAATCACCAAAGACACTCCTGAATTCTATGCTGAATTGATGGAAAAATGTTGGGATTCAAATCCAAAAAATAGACCAACTGCCTGGGAAATCCTTTTTTGTTTCTATTCTATTAAGCTTTCTGAAGAAAAAAAAAAAGTCATTGAATTAGCTGAATCAAAACGTCAAGAGATCATTAAATCAGAAAAATATCTTTCAGAAGCAAAAAGCTATAAACACCATTTAAATGCATTCTATACAAGTCGCCCACTTAATAAATTGGCTACTATATCAACGGATGATGATGATGATGATGATTCATCCGATAAAAAAATTCAACCAAATAGTTTAATTGAATACAATTTTGACACTAATGCTTCAGTATTTATGCCAATGCATATAAAATGAGAAATGAAGGTAGTGATGATAATATTAGGGATTGTAATGGAGATGATATCAGGTATTATAATGGTAGCAAATGTTATTAGTAGTGATAATGTTGATGTTAGTGATGTTGATGTTAGTGGTGATGATAAAAGAAAAATTTTTATAATTTATGTATTTTTTTTTTGTTTACCGTTTAACTGAATAAATATTTAATTACATAATGATCGTAACAACGTTGAAAAAATATAATAAATAACCACCACCAGTGGAGAGGATCTTCCGGCCAACTCCTTTTGTTTGTAGAAATTGCAATAATGAAGAAATTCTTTAATATTTTTCTTTTGGAGTTTGACAATTATTTAGTATATTCCTTACTCCTATTATGATTTTGTATCTCTAAACAACGATTCGTTATTACAATCATTCATGATTAAAAGCACGCTTTCTAAAATCACCGCCAGTCACGTGATCGTATTACCAAGGAAGAGTAACAGGTTGTAGAAGGACAGGAGTAAAATTCCGACCCGAGATTGAGGAGCATCTCTAGATTTATGAATCGTTTGTTGCCTTTCATCTAAATAGTTGAGTAATTGATTTATCGTATTGATTAATTATATTAATTATAATTTTTTACCTTTTATATTAATACCATTATTAGCTCATCGACACCGGAAAGCAGATATGGTGGGCGAAGGATTGGGTTGTAAAGCGGACTAATGTTATTGTGATAGCAAAAAAGAAAAGCATGTTAAAAAATCACACAAGTAATATTAATAATATAAAAAGATTATTTAGTTAATAATTATAATAGTAACAGTAATAATTATTTATTTAATCATTAATATGACGATGATTTATTGTGATGTGATTTACTTGGGGAAAAGTTTGGTTGAGACCAAATAATTTATTCATCAAAAATAATATTGTCATGTGTTTCTTTGTGGGAAAGAAGGAAGGGAAGTAAAAATAAGTAACGAAAGAAATTGTATCCAAATTATTGTTTATTATTTTCACTATAAGGTTTCCAATTTTTTATTCTAATAGCAGCATTATGATCTAATTTCTTATAAATAATATTTTTTTTTACAGCATACTTCTCTTTGTTAATAAATAATTTTAAATTTCTATTTGATGCTGATGATACATGTCTATTTAACCAATTGATCGTTTCCATTTTATTGTCAATCAATTGTCTTCTAATCTCATATTTATGTACATATTCCTGATATCCATTTTCACCTAGCAGATTTATTATATAACTTAAAGCTTTCCGAGCGCCTAATCTCTCACATAAATCCAACAAATTCATAACTTCATATTCAAGAAGTTGAGCTTTCCACCTAAAATATTCCTTAAAGTAATTTATACCATTGTATAAATCTCTATTATCTATGAAGGTATACATCAATGTTGTTAAAATTTTTGGATTTGGTATTAATTGATATACATTAATCATTTTATTGTACCAATATTCTGCCTCGTTGATATTTTTCACATCACAACATCCGCTGATTATATTAAAAAATACAGCTCTTATTACGGGTACTTCATTCTCTTCCATTTCACGTATATAATATTCTAATTTATATCTTGGCCATGGCGATTTTGCCAGCCTATTCAATAGAATATAATAAATACTCTTGTCAATTATAACACCCAAACTTTTCAAGTAACTAAAAATCTTTTCAACAAATTCCTCGTTGCTATTTTCAGCAGCTGTGGTGATAATTGATTCTAGTGTTCCAATCTTAAACTCAGCCACGCCACTCTTCATTTGATCTAATAAATTGAATGCCATATCTAAATTATTCTGTTCTAAATATGCATTTACTAATACTGTGTAAATTCCAATATCAGTTTCCAAATTATCTTTCAACATAGCATTGAATATATCAAATGCATTTGTTGTTTCTTTACTTCTTACATAATCTTCAATTATTATTGCGTAGGTCGATAAATTTGGCTTGACTTTGTTGTTAAGCATATGTTTATGAATTTCTAATGCATCGTCATAATCCGATCTTTTCAATTCTGTCGATAACATTAAATTATAGTCTCTTATATTAGGTATAACGTTATATTCCTCTTGTAAGACTTTGGCAGCCTTTAAACCTGTAATGTCTACAGATTCTAATATCTTTGCGTCAGGCACAATACTTTCTTTTTGCATTTGTTCAAATAATTCTAATGCCAAATGGTTTTGTTTTTTTTTTTTCATGAATCCTATTAATATATTATATGTAACAATTGTAGGTTGTAGACCTTTAGATTTCATTTCATTATACTTCTCCATGGCTGTCGCTGGTTCATTTTGTGTTTTGGCAATCACATTTAATAAGGAATTATACACTCTTACATCAGGCGCCAATCCTTCTTTTATCATATTATTAAAATGTTGTAAAGCCATATCATAACTCTTTAATTCTCCCGATGCTTTAATCAATAATGTGTATGTTTTATGATCTCTCTCAACATTATTTTCCACCATCACAGAAAATAAACGAGCTGCCTTGTGTACAGATGAAGAGTAATCAAACCTTTTTTGTTTTTGATTTAGTAAACCCGACAACAAAATATTGTAACTTATGGTGTTTGGTCGAATATTGTTGGTGTCGGATTTAAATACTGCAAAGAAAAATCTTTCCATTGTCAGGAAATCTCCAATTTCAATATATGCTGTCATTATAATATTATAAGTTGATACATCTGGTTCAGTAGCTTTTGAGAATTCCATTTCGTTAATTATGGATTGCATCCTGTTGATTAGACTAGAATTTTTTGATAAATGTTTTAGAAATGAAGCAAGCAGGTGATTATAATCGTAAACAGTTAAACTTAAAATCTGCTCAATACTGAGTTTCTTGTAATTCACCCAAATTTCCTCAATATCTTTGTTCTCCACATCAATTATTGGTTTCCCATCAGAACCCAGAGTGAGTGTTTTATTTGATATATATAATGGTTCGATCTCTCCTGATCCATTCGCACCTTCAGATTTTAATAATAGATCATTATTAGATTTTGACGTTTTTATATTATTATCATCATTGTTACTATTTTCAATCTCTGTGTAATCCATAAAATCTTCAATATCATATTGTAAATCTTGTAAAGTAGGAGGAGTAGGAGGAGAAGATATGATAAAGTCTTTATTACCAACATATAAATCTCCATTGAAATCAGGGTTGACTCCAAATGAATCTGATTGATGTTTATGATTTTCTTGCGAAAAAAAATCGTCAACATGCCTTGCATTTGTACTATATAATTGAGTATTAGAAAGCAATAAACTTTTAATGTATGGATTATTCTTTAAAGAAAAAAGATGTTTAGAATGACGATTTGAATAATCTAAAAAGGAAATCCTCGGTATTGATTGTGTAGATGTAGGTTTTGAAGTTAATTTTATTAATGATGAATTATTTTGAAAATATTTTAATAATGACAATGATGGTGGCGTTGTTACTGTTATATTTGAAATTTTTGAATTAGTCGATATTATGTTTGTAATTTTATATGAATTTAATGAATTTAATGTTGAATTTTTTGAATTGTTTAAAAAATTAAATTTATACATTTTTTTCTTTTGTGTGCTTGATTTACAAATATAAAACTTTTTTTTTTTTTTAGATTTTTTAGATTTTTATTTTTTTTTTAGATTAATATATTTTCGTGAATCCAACCAATCAATTTACATGAAGCTAGACTCGATTTAGCGAACCTTGATTTAGCGAATTTGGGTTTAGCGGAAGACCAAATATGCTTATTATTACTATTACTATTATTATTATTATTAAAAAGATTCAAAGGACCAGAATTTATTTTCATTTCTCAACAATTTTTTTAATTACTCGACATCTTCATTCAACGATATAAATTCATTCTAAGCTTAAAATCTCATTTTTATTTTGGCCTTAACTTGCTTGTTCTGGATTTATTCGAGTTAATTTGTTCGCCTGGCTGAGATTTGGGCTTCCCTTTTCTTTTTTAGTTATTTCGGGCTCCTGTTTTTCTAATTGTTCGGCTTTGTTTTGCAACTCCTGACATTCTATACTAAAAATATTTTTAAACCTTGCCTGGTGCATTCTGGAATCATGTTAGGGTGGGGAGATGTAGGATCATCATTTGAGAGACGAGCTAGATACGAATAAGCTTTAATTGCCGGCGGAGATGTGATGAAAGAGCTTCTGAATATAGTCCTTTCACTTTTTGGTTTCCTTTTTTCAAGTTCATTAATTTTTCAGGTCAACGATGTCATTCTTTAAACTGCTGATTGATTGATTGCTTGCTCGCCTCTTTTAGCTTCTGTTCATTTTTGTAATCACTTTCCAAAGTATACTACCGAAATTTTTATTTACGATTTGATTTTCTAGTTGGCCAATAATATTTCTTTAATTTCCGAGATATTGTTATCTCCTTTTGACTTTCATATTTTTGCCTGCTATTAGTTGCTTAAATTTCCTGTTTCTTCACACTTCATTTGGCTTAATGATTCTTTTTGCATTTTCAATTTCTTGCTTTAAGTTTGTTATTTCGTTCAATTGTTAGCACAAGTTTTGGTTTTCATTAACTGAATTTTCATAATTGATTGTCTTCACCGGTTAATTGTTGAACTGATCTGTCTTTTTGTTAATTATTATTTTGATATTGGTTATCCTTCTTCAGGCTTGGTTTTGTTTGAAAGTTTTCACTCAAATTTTCTCATTTAAATTTTTGTTCACTTTTTTTCTGCTTTTGCTTTCTTGACTAATAAAAGTTGGTTATTAAATTTATTTAAAATGTCAGAAGTTTGATGCTATGAAGTATAACATACGAAAAAGGTATTGAATAAATACTAATACTAATACTAATACGTCATTATTATTATTATAAACAGTATGAAGCATACAGGACTCAAAACAGTAAACCACATGTATAAAAGGCATGGAATAGGCACAAATACGAATACAGTATTTTATATATGGAAATAGCATGGAAACAGTATTATGGTAAATAGCTGTAAATAATAACAATAGTAATATAAAATATTTAATAATAATAAAAAGCGTGTTACAATTTTTTTTTTAATATTTATTATTAATAAAAATTTTGTCATATTAATATGGTACGCGAAGTCTTTAACCACCATTATTGCATGTGATGTTTAAAAAAGTTTTCTGTTCTATTCTTTTTATTCAGTAGCTGTAAAGTTTATTGTATTGTCAGAAAAATTCTCAACTAACAATAGCCAAAGTGATTTTTATAAATTTGAATGAAATTTTGAAATGGCACAGAAACTGTGGTTAAAGACATAATATTTTTATTAATAAATACATGTATATAAATTTAATAACATGTAAATTAATTCTTTTTTGTTATCCTATAAACTTCACATTCTCCTATCAAATGAATTTTTCTATTTTTATTTCTAAAATTTAAATCATTTTCATAGACAGGATTTTCATGATTATAATAACAATAAGGTTTATTCTTATTACTATTACATAGACATAAATCCCAAAAATGCATAGTACTTTCATGGAATTTTATATTATTTCTAGTTACATCAATCTTTTGTTTACTATGGCATATTGCAAATTGTGGTTTTACAACTCTACTTAATATTGAATTATTTATCTGATTTTCATCAATTTTAAAAATAAAACTTTTGTCTGTTTTAATCAAATACCCATAATTTGGTGGCATTTCTTTTATATTCCAACCAACTGGATTATAACCACCAACCAATTCTCCTGTATCTTTAATTTTCATAATGGCCACAGTTTGTTCAATATTATAGCATTTATCCTCAAATACAGACCTAGAGAATCCATTTTGAGTACCCTGAAGAATTA
>CAJVPN010002043.1:0-10464 GCA_910592215.1 Entrophospora candida
ATTAAACATATAAAAAATATATGATTATCTGTATAGCCTTTTTACAAAATGATAGCAGAATATACATGTAATTATCTCCACAATTCTGGAGAAACTTGTAATAGTCCTTGTATTAGACCTGAAGGTTGTCAACATCATTATAAAAGTAAAAAACATATTCCTTGTACTGATTGTGCTAAACCAACTGCTTCTGCTTGTGGACAATGTGCTTTACATATTGCATGAGAAAGCTTATTTAGTTTAGGAAAATTTTGGTTAGATTTAGTGTGTTATAAATTTTGTTTATTAGGAATTTGCTCTGAGCCGTTTTTTTCTGTTTTTTTCCATGGACAATTTTTTGTAAAAATGCTTTTGAGGCTATTCCTGGTATGTAAAGAAAAGCTAACAGCTATTTTTGGTTAGATTATGAGACGCCGTTAAAAATGCTTCAGGACATAAAAAACCTATTAATTTTACAAAAAATTTTTTGGTTAGGTTTCTAGAATGTATATCTTTTTAGACTTTAGAGGAAGCAAAAACGGCTTAAAGATAATAGGATAAATAAGGATTCTATAGCCTCCCGTAGGCTGTTTTCCGATAAGAAATCATTTTTTATACTCAAAATCCGATTAAAAAAAAGTACGACGAAAATGTAAGCCAATCATAATTCAAGGTACACAGAAAATGAAAAGGAATCGTTTTTTGGTTAGATTTATTTTAAGCTAAAAAAAATATAGCAGAATCGTTTAAAACCACCCAACAATACCATGGGGGCTTGTCCCAAAACCCCAAAAGTGCCATTGTGTCCCACCTTGAAATATATATTTATAAATCTTATTTGTAGTTTTTTTATTTTGTTAACCTTCAAAGTGAAATAAAACGTTGTTACTCTCAAAAATTATTTTGATCAACTCCATCCTTAAAATGTTGATGAAAAAAGTATGCTTTTTAGTGATCGTCTGCCTCAAATGGGTCTTTGCTCTCATCTAGATAAGAAATTGCTATTTGGCTTTCTATGCCAGGCTTGCTCAGTTCATATATATTCATTACATTCATATCTATTTCTTCACAAGCCCTTTTTTCATTGGAAAGCTGAGTAGTATAAAAACAGATTAAATTGATGCATACAGGTCCAGAAAACATGTATCAAAATCCATGAAATAAGCTTCTGGGAGACCTTGTAGCTATAAACTTGATAAATTGTCTCAGAAAAATCGAGTTTTGTCCAAGGAACAGCCAATTGACACAACATATGCATGCTGTTGCTTTTAATCTTATAATAGTTTTGGCATCTTGATTGATTTGGGCTTGGGCTTATAGATGCTGGTCGCAATTCTTGGTGATGGTTGCAACCATATTTGCGACATATAAAAATAGTTTGCGACACCTGGTTGCAACCACCTTTGCGACCACTTTGGTTTCCTTTTTTGGATTGCGACATAGAACACTATTACAAATGCACGAAGTGAATTGAAATTTGTTAAAACAGAAGTTTCACAAGAACAATTATTAAATACATTTGATTAAATAGCAAATGCCATAATTAATGATGATATGGTGATAATTTAGTTGATGATCCTGATGATAGTGATAAATGTTTGGACATAAGTGAGGAAAACACTTCACGTTTATACATAGAAAATTTTATTGACTTAAATCATGAATTATTAACAAATAATGTTGATAGTGATTTAACTGATGAATTTGTTGAACATGGTGATGTTAATTTTGATATTGATATTGATGAAATATTAAATAGAGTAGAAAGTTGGATTATTTGATGGGCTAATTTTTTTTTGAACCTTTGTATTTTTATGGTTTTTTATAACAAATTCACAATAAATTTTTTGCTAACAATGTGTTTTATGAGACAATAAAAGAATATATCTGTTGTTTTGATCTGTATATACTACTATTGCCCATTTTGGAATTTGGGATTTGGGATTGGGACCTTTTGAGTTTGGGCGGCAAGTATGAACCTCGCCATCATGCTCCAATTCAGACACTTCAGTTTTCGGAAAATCTGGCTCTTCTGAATTTGATCGTTCCCTGAGGGAGCGGTTCTTATGTCACATGATAATTGGATAGCTTTGATAAAATGTTATCCGAAGTCAAGTCTTTATTTATTGCAGATTCATGTAGAAGCTTCTTTTCCCAATTTCTTTCTCTTATTTCATTACAAACATTTTCTTTATTCACTGAATCCAGGAATTCATTAACCTCCTTATCTTCCAATGATTTAGGCTCTGTACAGATAGGTGATGTATAGCATCAAGTTGAAAATTTCTGACATACATCAGAATTTGAAGCATTATTAGATATATCAGATACCAGAGCATCCTCACTTTGTAAGATTATCTGTTCAAAAGTATCATTAAAGTTTACTGGAGATTGCAAAACATCTTTCATCAAAAGTGCACTTCGTGTATTAGTAATACTTTTTTCTTTTTCTCCCTGTTCTAGTTTCGTGATTCTGGTTTCATGTCCTTCTAAAGCTTGTCTTAATTTTGCATTCTCGGCTTTGATCTCAATATTTTCAGCATTGACTTTAACATTCTCCTTACTAAGTTCAGTAATCTCAGCTATAAGCTTGGAATTCTCTTCTTTTAATAAATCAATTTTAGATTGTGTATTTGCCATGACTTTTAGAGTTGCTTTTAAGAAGTTTGTTTTTACATAAATATTAATTGTTCAAAAGTACGTTTATTAGCATAAACAAAAAAAACATCATCAGAGATACGTGCTATATAGGCTTTACTCCGTAAAAAAATTTAGATAAAATTCTCAATCATATGTGGCATCGATATCAATACATTAGAAAAGATTCCAGAAATATACATGCAAAGTATTCATAATTATATATACACAAAAAAAAAATACGATATATACACCAAAATTCTTTATTGATTGATATAAATAAACTGTTTTATATACACGAAAAAAATAATGCATTTGGTCTGATAATATTATTATTTTGCATTGTAACATTTTTATTTAATACATACATGTACATATAAGTAATCTATAATCTAAACTCTAACTACCGGTACACATATTTTTTAGGTGATGGGTTGACTTTTGGCAAAAGTTATGGGAAAATGATGATTGAGTTAACGGCTGATATGAATTTAGGGTAATAATAGTATGTTTTTACCCTTTCCTATATAAATAAAATAATTAGAGAATATACTATGGAGCAACTTGTTTAAAGACAATGAAGTAAAACTTACCAATAATGAATATAGAGTAGATACTACAGTGATGATGTTTAAAAAATTCGTTCTCTGTTGGGAGCAATACTTTCGATAATTGATTACAACGGTATAGACCATCATATGCCAAATCCATGCTAAAAATTTTAATTTCGCTCCCTATTGGTTTTATATTTGATTAGCTTGGTAACTAAACGTCAGCAAAGTTATAATGGTGATGGCTTACCACAAATTAATATACCATACGTTTCCAGACCAACCACATAGCCGTACATATTAATAATAAAGTCTAAAGACCCTTTCGTGAACTCTGCTAATTTTATTATGCTTTTATTTACGGTCTCAGTGCAACCATCAGGAAATTTTCCCCGCCGTGATATTACGTCCATAAATTTTAATATGTAAAGTTGTAATATTTGCATAAAAATTATGTAATATTTATACTTGATGTAATAATTGCATAATTTTTGTATGCTTATTTGCATAATATTACAGCCCGCTGTAAACTTACGTAAATCTGAGACAGAAAAATTTCCTGATGATGTGGTGGCTTTATTTCACCAAATATAAGTTCTTTGTCGGTGTCATCGATCTTTGAGAGGATCCAAAAGTCTGGTTTTCTACCATGGTTGTGACCATCCAATAAACGTCTTGCTTTAGAACTTTCAGATTCACCATTAGCCCTTTGTTTCAATAATGAAAATGTAGTGTAAGTATATATTAATATAGTTAGCATACTTAATAATTACATGAAACTTACCAAATCAATGAGTATTCAGTTTTATTGAATATTTCTTCAAGAACTTGGTGACAGTATCGATGGATGAATGTATCTTCGTCCAATTTTTTATTCTCATTATAACTCATTGAAGATAAATAGGTAAAACCAGGGTTGGTGAATGTGTGATCCATTGGTGGTCCATCGATGGTCCATTGGGTCCATTAGTGTAACATTTTAACTATATTTAGTATTTTATTAATGGCAATAGACCAGCTCAAAGTCCATCAGTTCTCAATGGACCAGTCAATTTGCCAACCCTGGGTAAAACTGCAAGGCAAATAGAAATAAGTACTAATAATACGATTAACAAATATTTTTATTAAATTTAGAACTTACAAATTTCTCAAAACTATCTGCACACAGTCAAAGATATCTTTGTCCTCATCCATTAGCAATGTATTTCCTTTTGCCCAATTTTCACGCCATCTTGTATTAAGTGATTGTTTGTCATTCAAAAGCTAATACACCAATAAACAAATTAACGCGTTTGCTGATTGCTCATTAATAACATTCAGGAAGATACTTACCATATTGTATTCAATCATTACTGAGTGAGCTATTGTTAACAACATCTTTGGGGCTAATGATCTTGGGAGGGCCTCATTCCATGCCTTTTTAGAACATTTAATATATTCTGGTTTAAATTCATTGCAATACATAATTGACAATAGACACCTGCAAGTATATACAAAGTTAAATTTTATAGCCAAAATTCTATCTATAACTTTGCATAGAAAATACTTACAATATCAAATCAATTTCTTTCTCATATGATAAAGTCAGATTAGCTTTCAACTTTTCAATTGAATTTAACTGAAAGTTACAAAAATCGCTAGAGATGTTGTGCCCACCTGTGTTACCCACTGTATAAAAGAGAATAGGTTTTAGACTATAACAGGATAAAGATACCAAAAAAATGAATGTCTCTCACAATGCTTACATCATTTTCAGAGTCATTATTTATGACCACATTAGTGATTGCATGGTTCCATGATAAGACGACCTTGAATAATATTAATCAAATTAACTAATGTCAAAATTGTTATTTTTGAAAGATTATGTTAATATCGATTAATACTAACCTTGCATTTCATTGAACCTTCCCCTGTCTTTGCTATGAAAGGATTATTGTCATCTTCATGTGTTATCTCTACATCATGGTCATTTGACTTTAAGAAGGCAGACCATAATGCAAATTAGGAATGAGCAAAACAAAAGTAAATCAAACCTTATATCAAGAACTTACCATTAAAAAAGGTTGGCCATCTTCTTCATTTCCCTCAACTGAATCTGATTGTTCATAACAGTCTTCTATACTTTGTTCTAACAGATATATTTGTCGTTCTGGAGTTTTAATTCTACTAGTTTTGACCTATGCACACATCCAAAAGGTTTATACTCATTTATATACAAATTTAGGAAGGACCTTTAATCTTAAACTCACCTTTTTTGTTGGAGCTGTAACGTCAGTATTCACATCTTGATGGTGCTTCATACAACAGTTGTCTGTGATATTAGTTTAGCATTTTCGCTTGCAAGAACTTGCTGTTTTACCTAATTACAGAAATGTTACTTAGTATTTTTTGTCTTGTAAAATTTTCATCCTTTTGGTCAGAAGTTCACCTGCTGAAACTCAATTTTAAACTGTGCACGATCATCTATCTTGTCCATTGATGCAGTCCAATCCTTAATAAAATAAAAATACAGAATTAGTAGTACCCACAAGAATCATTGTACAATAAACATAAATATAAAGCAAAGAAAGTGTCAAACAAAGAGTTCATTACTGTAGACCAAGAGTCACAGCTTTTCCCTAACTTGTTTGAATCTCTATTTTATTAAGAAAAATCATGCTTTCCAGTTGTCAATGATTCTTTGGGCCTTTCTCTTATGCGTTGTGTCAAAACCAGAGGTTGATTCTTTCACCTTTTTGAGATCTTTCTTTATACTATCCAGCACTTTTTTCCAGTCCTTTTGTTCTGAATTAGCATGATAATGCTCTACAACTTTTATACATGTCCAGTCTTCTACCTCATTAAGTTTATAGAAATCCATAGTGGGAAAAAAAACATAGCGGGCTTTTCCTGTGATTGGCTAATTTTATTTTGTGAAAATGACGATCAAAAACAATAGGGATTCTTGTACAACCAATACACGTAATTAAATAATCAGTTGTGTACATGTCAATCAAATAAATTTTCTGATTGTTTTTAGAAATACCTAGAAACAATGAAAAAAACATCAAGAAAAGAAATCAACACTTTGTACCAAACACCACTGGGTAAGTATTGTTTATCATAAGAATGGTGGTTATTGCTACTCGATGTCACTCTAGTTATTATTTAAGAAATGTTCTAGTTTACTAAGATTTCAAATTTTTATCAGACCCATCCTCGTCTTCATCCTCATCTTCATTCTCGTCCTCATAAGTATAGTCAGAGTATTTTTTAAGTTGGTGGTTGCATGCGATTGTTGCTACTGTTACTGCCACTCTAGTTAAAAAGAATGGTGGTTGCTGCAATTGCAGCCATTCATCATCACTCCAGTTTTTATAATAAATTGATCAACAACTCTTGCAGATTGTCAACTAAACATTTTATTTTTATTTTTTGAAACAAAGGAAACCAACCACACATAATATAAAAAGAAGTAATCAACATGATATGAATTCTACTACCACTACTGATGTTCTTGGTATGGAATCTGCCACTACCATCAATGTTAATAAGCTTAGTGATGCTAGGAATGCAGGAACAAGATATTCATCTAATTGTGTGTTGGTATTAACTGAAGGTGATTCAGCAAATGCAGCAGCAATATCTGGTGTTGATGTCATAGGCAGCACACAAAAGGTACTCTAATTTGCCAGTTTTTTCCAGCTGAATTTTCATTCTTCCAGTAAATCTTTTAATTTTATTATTTATTTCCAACAATCATTTTATATTTTCATCCATTTCAGAAAAAATTTCCGAAATTTTCACAAGAAAATTTTGTGTGCTGGTCATAGGTCATGATTATACATGAAGTTGAAACTATTTTGACCATTTGCAGATCTGGTCAAAATAGGGTCAAAATAAGGTCGAAATTGATTTTTACTATATAGTTGCCTCAAGTCAAAACATTTTGACTTTGGGGTTTTAATTTTGACTTCATGTATAGTCATGATAACTGGGGCTTTTATCCTATGCAGGACAGTTTATTGAATGTATACAATGCATCAGAAGAACGAATAAAAAAAAATAAGCAATTACAAGCTTTAAAAAAGATTATTGGTTTGAAAGATCATAAACAATATAATTCAATAAAGAGTCCCTGATATGGGAAAATTTTGATAATGGCAGATGCAGATGATGATGGATTCCATTTTAAGGGTTCTATCGTAAGCTTTTACAATCATTTGTATCCTTCATTATTAAAGCAACGGTTTTTACAAGTATTCATCTCACCCCTCTTCAAATGCACAAAAAATAATGAAACATTATTATTTTTTACATCATCAGAATATAAAAATTGGAGAATCCATAATAACATTGGAAAAGATTGGAATATTAAACATAACAGGGTTGGCAAATTGACTGGTCCATTGAGAATAAATGGATTTTGGATTGGTCCATTACCATTAATTAAATACTAAATATGGTTAAAGTGTTACACTAATGGACCCAATGGACCACCCAATAGACCATCAATGGACTGCACATTTGCCAACCCTGAAACATAACAAGGGACTTGGATCTAATTCATACAATGAGATGGTAGAATATTTCAAGAACATTGACAAATATATAAAAAATTTTGAACCAATAAATGCAAAGGAATGTAAACTTATTGAAATGATATTTAATAAAAATAAAATTTATGAACATAAACTTTGGATTAAAGATATTATGGAGAATAGAACTGGTATTAATTATGGAGGAGATAATAAAATAACATTTGAAGATTATATAAATAAAGAGTTGTCTCTATATCTACTTTCTTCTATTTCAAAATCAATACCTTCAGTTATTGATGGTTTTAAAACTGGACAATGAAAGATTATATTTGGTTGCTTTAAAAGAGTTAAAGAACAGCTTAAAGAACAGATTAAAATACCTATACTGGCTGCTTATGTTTCTGAACATACTGAATATCACCATAGCATAACCAGTCTTTATTCAACCATAATTGGTCTTGCACAAAACTTTGTAGGATCAAATAATATTAATTTACTAGAACCTATAGGTCAATTTGGAAGTAGAAAAGATGGTGGTGACAGATGTACCACTGCAGAGCCTGATTATTTAGATACTAGACTTACTAAGTTTGCACAATTAATTTATCCCCAAGTTGATGAGGCTTTATTAGACCATTTGTATGTTGGTGTTGAGCCAAGGTGGTATGTTCCTATCATCCCAATGATATTAATCAATGGTGCAGTAGGTATAGCATCAGGTTGGAGCACTAACATTCCAAATTTTAGTCTAAAGGATGTCATTCAGAATTTGAAACAAAAGATTAATGGTGAAAATATGATCCCAATGCATCCTTGGTGTCATGGATTCCATGGAGAGATAGAAGAAATTGTGTAAATGAATTCAAAATACTATCTTTTTAAATGTTTTCCTCTAGATTTATCTAATGAATAATGCAAAGAGATAAAGCAATATTTATGCCAAGAATTCCCATTACAAAGGGAAAACGAGATAATTAATCATAAATATTATGGTTGCATACATCGAAATTCTAAAAATTATACAATTATTTTTATCAATATTAACATTGTCACCAATAGCATAGTGGACATTCGTCGTTATACAATATGTTACACAGATCCCGTTGTTCCTGAAACTTCACCAGTATATAGTTGTCGCCTCTCTAGGTTCGTGAACAAATTGCGAACAAATTGAAATCCATTTTATCGGCAATTTTTTATTGAGACAACATTCACAGTGTATTGTAAAATTACGGTACACAACATAAAAAATTAGTGTAACATTTTGAATGTCCATTATTATTATGCTGTCACCAATAAGACGACAAGATTACGTCGCTAAAAATTAAAAAAAAAAATTAAATAGAAATGAATAGTAATGTCATAACCATTAACCCTTATTTTTATTTTTATTTCTATTATGTATCATTTCTATCCAGACATATTTAACATTAGGAAATAATTAATAGTATGATCTTACATCAACCAGGATTTCAAGGCCCTACAAGTAAAGTTGAAATTTTCCTAATTTAACCTTCGAAGAGTTCTTAACAAACTTTTCAGAGCACACTCTGATACACCCATTGCAATTGTCTTTGCTTTATGAACCCTTCTAGTTTTATGAACATCTTAAGGAAAGTGCCAACAAAACCAACGCTTTTAACTTGTCGTAGAATAACCAATACTTGAGCTAGCTTCTTGTTTGAGTAGTCGTTTGGAAGTCCTAGTTTGGCTTTCAATTTTTTGTTTAATGCGGGAAGGTCGTTTGCATAGTGAAAAATGGCAAAAAAATATTTTGAAAATGGGCGTCAACAATTTTTATAATGTTACACATATCAAAATTTATCAGAAAATTCGAATTTTTTCTAATGTCGATAATTCGAATAATAATAATAATAATAATAATAATAAAATGACTTTTCGCCCTGTTAATGTTGGGTTTTGACCCAAATAAGCAAACTTGAGTAACAGTGAATGTTCAATATAGTTTTACAAATCATTTTAAATAATCAACAACACATTACATGCCAAGAAAAGCCAATTATACCCATACAAATTGATATAATCGACGTAATATCTCCAAAAACTTCCATTCCACAAGCAACCAAAATGACAGAACATGGAAAAGTCATTGCTGCTTATTTTGCTGCTTGGTCAATATATGCACGAAAATTTTTTGTACAAGACATAGACTACGATAAACTTACTCATATACTGTATGCATTTGCAAATATTAAAAACGATGGTGAAGTATTTTTGGGTGATCCATGGTCTGACACTGATATTCATTTTGATGGTGATTCATGGAATGACAATGTAAAGAATTTGTATGGAAATTTCAAACAATTGTACCTGTTGAAGAGTAAGAATAGACATCTTAAAGTTAGTTTGTCAATTGGTGGCTGGACTTGGTCCACTAATTTTTCAGCCGTTGCTTCTTCTCATAATTCTAGAGAAAAATTTGTTAATTCTGCAATCAAATTAATGAATGATTTGGGTTTAGATGGATTAGATAGTAATTATTCTTTTTTTTTCTTATTATTGTTTGAATATCTTATTGTATTTTTTTACTTACAAAAAAAAATTTACTTTATCATCCAATATTACTATTATTTATTATTATTATTATAGTTGATTGGGAATATCCGAAAAATGAGGAAGATGCCAATAACTATGTAATATTACTTAAGGATCTCAGAGAAGCATTAGACCAATATGCTAAATCAAAACATGAAATTCATCATTATCTCTTGACAACTGCTGTACCATGTGGAGAAGACAATTACAAAATAATGAAA
>CAJVPN010002044.1:0-10463 GCA_910592215.1 Entrophospora candida
GAATTTTGTTGTCAACATTTACAATGTATTGAAATATATGATAAAGATACTAAAAAAATCCGCACATAATAATTTGTAACATATCAACCGCCATCGAACATTTCCGATTATTAAAATGATCATCAGGTGGTCGGATATTTATGGTAGTGGAAAAAATAAAAACCTTTGCCGCACGACATTTAATTTGCCAAGGGCAAGGTAACATTGCAGATCTAATTAAAATATGGAAACAATACGAGTTTTGTGACACGGCATTAACAAAGAACACCTTATTTATTAACAATTGAGAAACTATCAAAATCAAGCAATTGATTTCTGCGCCCGATTTATCAATTTTAAATTCGTACACCACAACACACTAATATTTTCGTCACCAATCCTACATTTATTTATTGTATTTATTTACCATGTAATTAATTATTGACATAATATTTAAATCAATTGTAAATATTGAAATTTTAATGTTACTTCAGATTATATATAAATAGTATTAGTGTTCTTTTTTCCCTTGTTAAAAAACCAATTATTCTGACGCTAACACTAATACTAATATTAATATGATGAATAATCGTCGACAACGAATTCAATTTCTTTTTATTGCTTTATTAATACTTGTAATAAATGTTGAAAGTCGAGCTTTTGATGGCAGTGATAATAATTTAAAGAATCCTACCTCTGGTATTCCATCACAAAGTTTCCAAAGAAATTATCCTCCTCAAGCATTGTTTGGGTAAATTCAATTAATTAAATAAACAATTGTAATAGCACTTTTTTTAGATTTAATTTTAAATATAATTATATATACAGAGCAGATGGAGATTCAATGATAAAATCACCTTCTGATATAGTTGCTGCTGATCCAACACGACCAATACCAAAATGTGCAGACTTACTTCCAGTTGATACTTATCCAATGCCAAGATGTGTATCAAATATCCTCACTAATTATAATTTAAAACCTTATAATTTTAGCCAAATATCAGATTATCGATCTAAAAGACAAACAAGCCATTTGGTATTTATTTATTTTATTTTAACTATTTAACATCTACGAAAAGAAATAATTTAATTATTTTACTTTTCTTTATCCACACAGATTACTTTTTTTGCACAATTCATTTCTTTTGATATAACTGATTCATCAACCACGAATCCATCAATTCCAATGTACATACCAGCTGATGATGCAACTTACAATTCACCAAAATCAATTCCAGGTCAATTAAGTGCTACAACAAAATTTTTACCTTTTAACAGATCAGATTTTTCTACAGCAGGAACTACAAAACGTAATGGTATTAATAATGTGACACCATTTCTGGACTTGAGTCCTTTATATGGTATCAGTATTGCAGAATCAAATATGCTTCGTGATCTTGGTAATAGAGGCAGAATGAAAACAAATGGAGGAAGTCCAACCAACTCATATCCAATAAGAAACCAAACAACAGGAAGTTATATTATGGGTACACACTCAACAAGATCAAATAATATTTTCACTTTAGCAATTTTGACTATTTGGTTACGTGAACATAATAGATTGTGTGATGAATTGTATGATATACATGGTGATACTTGGTCTGATGATCAATATTTTGAAGAAGCTGTAAGTAACTTTTATAATGATGTTAATGATAAAAATAATTGGCTTTTACTAACATTAGTTTCCTTTCAATTTTTATTTGTATTATAATCTATCCTATTCTTAATATTTAGAGGAAATGGAATATTGCATTTTATCAAAAAGTAGTGACAGAAGAATATCTTGGTGTTGTATTGGGCCAACCATTACCGCAATATCAAAAATATGATCCAGCCCTAACTCCAGGAATTGACTTATTCTTCTCCACCATAACATTCAGATATGGTCATAGTGAATTAAGTGATTATTATCATATTAAAGATAAATATGGTGATATAGTTAAAGAAATTCCATTGAGTGATCTTTTTAATATGGATTTATTAGAATCCTTTGATTTAGTATATTTAATAAGATCAATGTCTGTTCAACGCCAAGAAGAAGTTGATTCGTATTATACAGATTCTACAAGAAATGTAATAACACCTGAACCAAACACTTATGACGTTGGTGCATTTGATCTTTTAAGGTCAAGAGATAGGGGTATGTGTGCATTTGTGAATGAATGAATGTGATTGTGTGTATATGAAACAGTGTTAAAAGATATTAGTTTTAAAAAAATTGTATAGGGATTCAGTTATATAACGATGTTCGTCAAGCATATGGTTTGGCAAGAAAGAAAACTTGGGCAGAAATAACATCCATTACAACGTTGCAATATTATTTAAACCAATTGTATCCTAATGGTCCTGATTCATTAGAAGCTTTTGTTGGAGCAATGGTTGAAGATCATTTGGTTGGATCTAATTTTGGTGAATTATTGAGTACTAGTATGTTTGCACAGGTATATTTATATGGTGTATATAATACCTAATATATAAATATAAATATAAATATATTGATTAATTAATTGTCAATTATCTAGTTTGAACATATCAGAAATTCGGATAGATTCTGGTGGCAGAATAATCAGAATAATCTGTTTACTGCTGATGAAATGGCTGTTAATAGAAATACAACTTTCAAGGATATCATCATTCGTAACCTTCCAGAAGATGTCAGAACAGCTGTTCCACAGAATATTTGGACGGTTCAACCAGTAACAAAAGTTGATAGTCCACGATCATCTGATTATCCTGGAGTTATTGAATTATGGACCACTTACCTTGTTAGTTACAAGATTGTTGGAGAAAATATCAATTTCAAAGTTCAATTGGAAACCGTTGGTGGTGAAGGATGGTTTGGAATGGTTAGTTAGTGATGATGTTATGACAACAAGTTTATAATGAGTTTCTTTATAAGTTTAAAACCTGTTAACTAATAGGTTTATTAATTTTATAAATTAGGGATTTAGTCCTGATGATGATGGAATGAAAGGAGCAGATTTTGTAATTGGAATTGTGAGTCTTCAAATTTAATAATAATGATGATGATGATGATCTTTTTTTAAACAATACTTCAACACCTCATTGTTGATTCTAATAAAAATATTATTGAAAACTTTTTTCAGGTTTCAAATGGAAATATAACTTTAAAAAATTATCGAGCTTCTGGTATGGGCTATCATCCTCCTACTGTTGATGATGATGGTCCAGACTTGACAATCAGTAAAAATGAAATAGTAAATAACCTTGCTACAATTGAATTTGCACGACCTTTATCACCTGGAGGAAGAAAAGGAATTAATAATGGGCCTACAAAATGTAATTTTATTTTATTTTATAAAATTTATTTATTCAAAATTTCATTCTTTTAAAAAAATCTAAATAATTGATTTTCAGATATTTTGGCTTATAATCCTGGAAGGTACGTATACCAATTTCATTGGTATAAAATTCAATCAACATTATTAATAAAAAAATTTTTCCTTGCATTTTTAATAAAATTAGTTCACAAATTTCCTATCATTCAAACAATCGTCAATTTATAATTGTAGACTTTTACAATTATCAAATTTCTGCATCAGCTGTAACTAAAGCTGCAAAATTAGCAAAGTTAAGTCATGGAGTTGGAATGTTTTTAACTTGGAGGTATGTTGTTTATAATTAATAATAAATATTAAAGTTTGTTTTGTAAAGATATTAAACATTTATTATATTTCCATTCCCTATTAGTGTTCTATTCCCTATCTCAATTTTCATAGTTAGATATTACAAACATACCAATAATTATGTTAAAATACATCGATTTGCACAATTACTTGGTGGTATTAGCGTTGGTAGTTTTGGTGCAGCTGCTATGACAACAATTAGTACAGGGACATATCATTCATGGTACCTACTATATATATATATATTTAGAAATTACAATAAAAAAATTTGATTTTTTTTAAATATTAATAATTAAATTAATCTTCTTTTTTCCATCCTTTGTGAAAAGGTTAGGATTGATTATATATTTTTTGATATTTATTGAACTTGGATTAGGTTTAATATCAATTTGGAGTCAAGCATTTATAGTATCAGTTAATCAGGGTTATCCTAGATTTTTAAAAAGGATTCATAAATTTTTTGGTGTTTCCTTATTATTATCTGCATGGGTTAATGTATATTTGGGAATTTACACATTTTGTACATCTTATGGATAGTAAGTGTTTATGACATTCAATATTCAATATATAGTTATGACCTTGAATTTTTTTCAAAACAAAATCATATTTATTAAATTTTCTTTAGTAATCCACTACCATATACGATGTCATATCTTTTATTAGTCTCAGTTACGATATCAGCCTTTATATTTGGTCAATATTATTGGCGTTGGAGGACAAGATGGAATATTAGGAAATTAAAAAAAAATCACAAAGGAGGTTTTGAGAAAGATACAGATGAGGAGGAATCTAAATCAATACTATTCAATTATATCACTATGGAAAAATATAACTTACTACCAGAATTTACATGGGATGAACTCAATGAACGTGTTCAACGTGGTGCATATTTAGTAATTTGTGATGGATTAATTTTTGATATTAGGAAATGGATTGAAGCACATCCTGGCGGTGCAAAAATTCTTGAACGTGTTATTGGGACTGATATTACAAATGGTAAAAATAAATAAAATCATTTTCAAAAATTTTCTTTTATAACTAACTAATAACTATAATAATTATGTAAATAGAATTTTTTGGATACAATACTGTTCGTGAAATAATTGAAGAAGTAGATGAACCAGATGTTCCACCACTTTCAACTGGTGCTTCAGATTCAGTATCACCAGTTTTAGGAAAATATACAAATTTATTACGTGAAAGAAACAAAAAAAATAAATTATCTTACAATAAAAGATCAGTGGCAAAAATTTTTGATAATGTGAATGTTAAATATTTTCTAAAATCTCCATTAGCTGTTCATTCGCACAGTTTATTCGCAGCCAAAAAATTGTCAACATTAATTGTGGCAAGATTAAAAGAAAATGACTATATAAATCCATCATCTTCACCAATCACACCTCAATTTGGGCCATTTAATGATGATGGTCAAATTTATTCTAATAAGGAGAGTGCAATGAGTGATTTAGATATTACGAAACATGAAGCTGCATTCAGAGTTAAATTTCATCGATACAAGTTGACAAGTAGAGTGCTTGCTAATAATAATAAGAAACAACCTGTAATAAAATTTACATTTACAAAAGTTTATCAAAATGATAAAGATTCAATAGATTATAAATTTTTACCTGGACAATACATTGAGGTACAATCAAGAATTAAAGGCCAAGTGGTCATTAGACCTTATACACCAATAGAAGGAAAAATAATTAAAAGTTTTAGCATTTTTGTTAAAATTTATCCAGGTGGACTCATGTCACAACATTTGGTAAGGTTTCATATGAATGAATGACAAATTTAATTAATCGAAGGTTATATGTAAAGAAATAATTATTTATATTTGCTATTTATTATATGATTTTTTAGAATGATCAATTGATAGGATATGAGATTCAAGTGAGAGGGCCATTTGATATTGGTGATAGAATCAATTTAACATCACCAGCATTACCTCAATCTGCTGATTTTAAAGCTGCATATAGAAAATCAGTCTTATCAATGCCAACATCTCCATCAAATATATCTCATCCAAGAAGTTTTATACTTAATCCTAATAATGTTGATGGAACTTGGGATCAATTGTACATGATTTGTGGCGGTACTGGAATTTCACCAATGTTACAAGTAAGAAATTTATTTATTTTTGCATAATAAACTTTTTTTTTGTTTCATTTGTTTTGTTCAATTCATTTATTTATTTACATAAAACTTATTTTATTTGATTATAGTTAATAAAGTATCATTTGGAAATAAATATGAAATATGCTCAACGAAACCCATCATTAAGTAATAAACGTGCATCATTGCACTTATTATTTGGTAATAGAGCTATAGTGGATATTATTGATGGTATTGAATTAGAAGAATTGGCAATAAATAGTAATAATTTTCTGAATATAACCTATTTGTTATCACATCCACCTGAAGGTTGGTTAGGAATTGAAGGTAGACTTGATCAGTTGATAATTGATAAATGGTTAAAATCACAGATTGGTATGGTTAATCACAATGATGATAATAAGGATAAGAGCGTCCTTATTTCTTCTAATCATAATAACAAGAAACATCATTCAAAATCAAGTTCTTTGAATGATTCATTAAGTAATATTGCATCATCGGTAATTCATAAATTTTCAAATTCAAATTCACGCAAACATCTACCAGAATCGGTATCTACATCTTCATTAGTTGAACTAATTAAACATGATAATAATCCTCCTCCATCTATACTTATCAATGATGATAATTATAGTAATAGTAATACTAATGAGAATGATGAACATAAATCTGATGGCTCAAATACAATCCTTTCTTCTAAATTATTATCTACATCCTTTAATGATAGTAATCATAGTAATCATATCCCTTCTAAACTTGGTCCTAATAGTAAAATATTTGTTTGTGGTCCATCTAATATGATGATTGCTGTTGAAAAATCATTAAAGAATCTTGGATATCATGAAAATGAATTTATATTATTAATTTAGAACGATATTTTTTATTTATACTTAGTATATTTAGTTTTTTAATTTAATTTTTTAATTTAATTTTTTAATTTAATAGATTTTAATTTGATAGATTTTAATTTACTTTTCAGTTATTATCACTTTTAGGCCGTTCAAATTTGATTTTTGGAAAATAAAAGTGATCAGCATATCATGACCTTTTAGGATAATTTGTTTTTTTTTAATGAATCAATATACAATCCTTTTATCTACAATAAACATTTGTAGATATGTCCTTTTACATGAAAAAACAAACTTCTGGATTTCTACAAGTTATCTTTTGCCTTATAAAGACTTTGGCAAAAAATACATGCAAGCTAATTGTTTCTTCATCATCCGATGTATATTTACTAAATGCAATGCGGTTATCGCATGATTTACAAATTGTATAAATTAACAAATATGAATAACACATGCAGGGATTTCCTCCCTTGTAAATTCAATAGAACTTGGAAGTTTTAAATTTTAGTGTTCTCCGTAATGGTTCAACTAGCATCTTTTCTGTTGGTTCAAGAGTAAATTGAAATCAAAATTTTTGCAGAAAATTTATGTAATAACTCTTTTTTTCAGTAAAATAATCTATTATTTCAAATAGCAGATTCTCAAAATTGCATTCTTCTTCAATTGTTATTACGGGCTTTGCAAGGAAAATTGAGCTTTGAGGCTTGTAGATCAATCACTTGAAATTAAATTATATTACACACTGTATACGTGATCAAATTATTGAATATCCATCCATCCATCCATAAGCAAGATTTAATAGTGAATTGAAACATAGGAAAGAAATTGTGCCAATTACCGTTATTTATTTCTACTTCCCCATCTTCATCCACGTCCACGTCCACGTCCTCATCACAAAACAACATCAATAATGGCCAGCTTTTCAATTGTATTTTGTTTGACAACGCTTGCTTGATCAATGATTATTAACCTTTTAACTGCCTTTTAACATCTTTGAGATCAAAAGCCAAGGTAATATTTGTGTAAATGGGGATCACATATCATTTTGGGGTTGGTCATCATCAAAAATAATAAATTTTCATATATGCGGATTTTTTAAAGGTTATTTTGAAAATTTTGCGTCACCTCCAAAATAATAATCAATAAAATTGTCATTATAAAAAAATTTTCTACTAATATAAATAAAAAAACTCCCTGATAGACTATTAATTGAGTGTATTTACATACAATTGCGGAAAGATTATTCACACAGCTTGCTTGGTTATTGAGCCTTTACATTTTAAAGTTTATCTATATTTCCATTGTTTATAGTAATAGTAAAATTAATAAATTTGATAACTTTGAACCTTTACAAAAATTTTTTTTATTAATATAAATGAAAAAAAACTCTCGATCGGTTATTAATTGAATGTTTGGAAATACAATCATGGAAAGATTATTCCCGCATCTTGTTTGGTTTAGATTTGAAATTTATCTTATAGTAAAATCAACAAAATTGATAATTTTGAACCTTTACAAGGAAAATTTTTACTAACATAAATAAAAATATCTCTCTGATAGACTATTAATTGAGTGATTGGAAATAAAATTGCGGAAAGATTATTCCCATAGCCTGCTTAGTTATTGAGCCTTTATGTTTTAAAGTTTATCTAATCTTCAATGATTTTAATGATATATATATGTGTAACATTAAAAAATCCGCACATAGTAATTTTCCAAGTAGTAATAAATACTAATCGCGTTACAACGGATTCACGCGTATTTAGATTTTACCAAAAAAAAAACCACATTACTATGTTAAGATTAATCAAAATTTTCCATATTTCTAAATAATGATTTTATACGAATATTAAACACACATTACTAAATAATAATATTAATCAAATTTTCCATATTTCTAAATTGATAATAAATAAATATCTTCTAATAATCCTACATAGTCAACATTTTCTTTGATTAATAAATCTCTAAATTCTACGAAATAAAATGTCTCAACAACTATTTTCTTCTTCCAAAAAATGTGAAAAAGCCTTTTAATTTTCTTAAACAAAATAATATACATGTTGATCATTATCTCGTTTCAACGGATTTAGGTTTAAACCATGTACAAAAAATTTTAAATATGATGCTAATACTAATGAAAAATTTGTGCACTATTACATTTTTCTATGTATGAGGTCTGTACCAGCTGTTTTGTGACTTTTTACTAATCTCTAATACAAGAATTTATAAATTGGTGAAAAAATCGAACCCTGTTTGCATAGTAATTTGAAATTTACCAATTAAATCAAAAATAGATTTTTTGTCTGGTGGCTCAATTTTCCTAGTACAAGCCCCGATATACGTAATGCAAAATCAAAAAAACTAATTTTCAAATTTTCCGGTTTGTTCATTATTCAAGTAATAATCAATTAAAAATAAATATATTTATGGTTAGATTATTTTTCGTACATGTATGCTTGTATGCCAAGATTTTTCATCATGTTAATGAATTCTCCGTTCCCTTCTGAATTCAACTTCAAATAAAAAAATGCCTATAATTGGTTTATTTGAAAGATCTTTGAAAAAAGAAATATTGATCAGATAATACAAGATGACATTGAGCCAGAACAAGATGACAATAATTATGCACAAAGATTGATCGACGAATTTTATACCGACTTATACTCTTTAGAGCAATCATATGTCTAAATAAAGAAAAGATACCTTAAAGGCTAAGACGTATTTCTCACGATTTCGTCACTACAAAGGTTTTTGCCCGTAAGGTAATATTAAATATGTAATATACTTTAAATCCTCAATTTTTGGCGATCTTATGTAGAAAATTAAAATGTAACGTGTGAGATAAATTTTATTTTATTGTTAACTTCTACATTCACATGAATATTGACAATCAACCTAACTAATTTAACGCATATTTCATACATGTCATGCTTAATAATGGCTTGCATATTGCATAAATTAATGATGAATTGACTCTAGTAAAAATTTATGTTTTTTTAATTTTTTTCCAAATGACATTTATATGATCTTGGATTTATATGTCAATTCAATCAAGTTCATATAATTACCATTTGAAGAATAATGTAATATTTACCGTAATTATTTATGTAATATATATATAAATATTCAATCATCCTTTGGACAAAAACAAATATTTAGAGAATAATATATTTATATATATCATATATATGTGTGTTAATATTAAAAATAAATAAATATACAAAAAAAATATGATCAAAGATCTTTCCCTAGGACTTTCCCAAGATTTTGGCCGATTACTTAAAGAAGCTGATGATTATAATGTAATAATTGAAATTGGTGAAGGTCAGAATATGAAAAGATTTCGTGCTCATTCAGTTATTCTTCGAGCTCGTTCTCAGTATTTCCACACCGCATTATCTGGCAATTTGTCAAAAAAAGAAAATGGTTATACACTTTTTAAACAAGTTGATGTTTCTCCATCTATTTTTGATATAATCATGATGTAGGGTATTTATTTTTATTTTTATTTTTGGAAATTAAAGAAATTAATAAATAAATATTTTAAATTATATTAATCGAATTAAATAAAATAAAATTTTTGAAAGGTATCTTTACTCAGGAAAGATAATTTTAGATGAACAAAATAACGATAATCTTCTTGATCTTTTGGTAGCAGCTGATATATTTTCTCTTCATGAATTAATTGAGAATCTTCAAACTTATTTAATTCAATTTAAATCAGATTGGGTTAAAAAAAATATTATAAAAATATTACGTATTAGTAATAAGCGAAAAACATATCAAAACCAACAGGAGAGACCGTCCTATATAAGGAATCGATTTTCACAATTGATTTCAATTTTTTTTATACAGTTTAAAATAC
>CAJVPN010002045.1:0-10456 GCA_910592215.1 Entrophospora candida
ATGTCTCTATGTTGAGTTGAAAGGTTTCAAAGTCAGGTGATTTTATTGTCGGGTTAAGAGTTGGTGCACCATATATAAAAAAAAAATACATTTGTGATACCCATATGATTTATCCAATAAAAAGTTAGTTTCACTAAACCCAGTTTTTTTTTTGAACCGCCCCACCCTAGTGGTTACGTATTCTTCTAACCCCTAGATGTTACAAGCCTTCTATTTGGTAATGATTTTTTTGCCAAGCCTTGATTAGATTCATCAATTTTTTTTTTACTCACAAAACAACAAAACAACAAAACCACTTTATTACACAATGATGGAAACTTACTATAATTATTTCAAAGAAACGACACCTGAAAATTACAGTTTCTTGGACTTTTACAAATATCGTAGTAAACAGACTGATTTTACATACTCATTTCAAAGAGAAGTGGACGGACTTCGAAAGTGCCTGGACTACATGATGAGAGAGTATTCGGAAGGCAATGTTAAAAAAGTTAAAAAAGTATTGGGTCGGCTACTACAAAGTTTTAAGGCAAGTTAAATTTGAACTTTGTAAACTGTTGGTATGCAGTATGGGAGATTTCCAGTAGTCCTAAAAACTCCCACAACTACGTTGAGCATCTATTTGTTGCTCTGCTTATGGTCTACTTGTCCGTTGTGGTCTGGGCACATAACTACGTTGAGCATCTATTTGTTGCTCTTCTTATGGTCTACTTGTCCGTTGTGGTCTGGGAAATCTTCCAGCGATCTGAATTGCACATAACTACGTTTGCTCTTCTTATGGTCTACTTGTCCGTTGTGGTCTGGGAAATCTTGCAGTTGAGCATCTATTTGTTGCACATAACTACGTTGAGCATCTATTTGTTGCTCTTCTTATGGTCTACTTGTCCGTTATGGTCTGGGAAATCTTCCAGTTGAGCATCTATTTGTTGCACATAACTACGTTGAGCATCTATTTGTCGTTGTGGTCTGCTTGCACCAACTGAAACAACTAAATATTTCACTCACTCATTTCACCTTGCCAACACAAACTTTTTACATACTATTCACAATTTTTTTTTTTTTTGCTAGAAACATCGGTTACACAATGAAGATATCAATAACTTCTGGAATAAAATCGAGTTAGAATATGAATTACAATGTCTAGAATCACAAAGAACTATGCGGACGGTAAGTATTCCTTGCACTGAATAACATTTGAATTTTATTCTAACTGATATCATACAGGTACGCTGTCACGTTAATGTGAGAGGTAAAACCCAGGAAATGGTGGAAAAGATGGCTGAGGAAACACTAGAAGAAGCTGAGGTTTGCTAACGCTACTATCACGTTGACAAATATTACACAAAACATATTTTGCTTTACTTACATATCTTTATTTCTTTTCTTCATCACCCAAGAATGCTCGCAAGAGGGTGTATTCCGAGTTCTCGGGGTATAAACAAAATGAGAAAGGATCCAATAAGGTCGATACGATACATGATTTAAAATTTGACTAGCAAAAATATTTTCTGACCCTTTGACATTCTTTGAATACGCAGATCAGAACCATTGACACGGAGATTCATCAACAAGAGAGAAGAAACGGTTTCGAGATTGTAGGACAATTGTTTGATCCAAATGAGGTAGAAACAAGAAAAAATCGTAGAGTTGTTTTTTTCTCACCTTAAATATTTCTATCAAAAGTTAATCAGATTGTTTCTCAGGATGCGGATTTTCAGAACATGAATTTTGACCATGGACTCGGAAATTATGAAGAAGGAATCATAATTGATCCTGAGATGATCATTCAAGAAACCGATGAAGAACTGGTACCAGAGTCTGAGAATTTTTTTAATGAGAACATTTGGAAGAAATGGAAACTAAAATCTGGTACAGTAGTTTCTGATATTTTGGCTGAGTCTGCTCGTGAAACAGGTCATCCTCTCAGGTAGTAGATAGATATTACATTTTATTATTTAATTAGTATTTACGACTATGTCAATTTTGATTATTCAATTTTTTAGACCCGAGGTCTGGGGAATTGTTCGTTGCGGTTTTAGAATTGCAAAACCGAAGTGGTGTAGTAGTGAAAACTACTTGGAAATACAAAAATTTACACGACGTGCAACAATTTCTAACTGTCCAGAAAACGTATCTAGGCTTTTAAAATTAGTATGTTTTTCTTTTCATTCTGGTTCTTTTGCTTTACCACTGAAGGATTCTAAAATTACACTTTTGAAATAAGAAATCACTTGAATCTCTAGGACAAGGTATAGAGGAGATTCGGTTATTAAAGAATGTTAATGAAATAATCAAAGGAGATAACAAAAAGTTTCTCCTGGGAGAACTCAAGATAGCCCGTATGATGTCTCCTCTTCAAGATCCTTTCACAGGTTTTTTCGTCAGAATTTTATCAATATTGTAAGTATTATTTATTAGTTATGACTGTATTTGGTTTTCCATAAACTGAAATTTCTTCCTTTTCTCATAGTCATCAGGATGTCTTTCCGGAATATTCAATCATGCAACAATCAAATATATCAGAATCAGACTACGGTGGTTACGTTATTCACCCTTCCTTGAAAAGTATGCTTTTTGGCTTAGAAAAGAATTTGCATTATCACATGTGAGCGATTTTGGTCTTCATTTGTGACAGCTTTTGTGATATTTAGTTACTTATGCATTTGCAAATCTTGATACCCTTTACTTAAGAGGAGAAATAATCTTGTCTTCTGTTAAAGCATGCCGCGAAAGGCGCAAGTGTGTCACCTCATTTGAACAAAAAGCAGATGGTGTCTTTTCCGTGCGATTAAAGAAATCTTCTATAGAAGTCGGACATTTGAAGATGAGTGGTGGGTATGGCGATAAAGATCTCCCTCGATCAACGTGGGATGGTTGTTGCAAATTGCCAATAGGTAATTCATATATGCTGGAAGAGATCGGAGAACAATTTCGAGGAGCTTCGTGCGAAACGTTCTCAAAAATGAGCGTCTTTTCCCTACATACTTATGGTAGGTGTTTATCGAGATTTTGTCTGTGATATATTATTGTTTTAATCTTTGCATTTCATAGATAACCGAATTGAGTTATGGAGGATGCATGTTCCATCTCACGGCATTCTGCAATACGAGCGAACACACAAGACAATCATTCCTACTTGTTTCGAGGAAGAACGAAAATATTTTTTTGATTTTGTTGTTATCTTGTGGGATCTCAGGGTAATGAACTTTCCTTTGACTGATATTGCTTGCTCTGCTAAATTTTACAATTAACTTATCTTCTTGATTAACAGTGTTGGTTGGTGGAAGTCGTCGAAATCATCTATAGACTACAAGATGAACATAATGATTCAGATATGAAAGTGTCCAATCTCTCCGGTGTTCTTCCACCACACCCATTTACACCACATAAAGATAAACAAAAAAGGAATTACAGCTGCTTATGCAGATAGTGATCCAGGTAGCTCCCCCGTTCATTATTAGATTTGAAAATAAATGAATGTTTTTAATTTGCGTCTATCCTATTTCTTATATGTAACTCAATACATATGGCATATATTGACAGTCAAGCTAAAATTTAGAAAACGGAAAAATTGTGAGCATATTTTTTGGTGTGAATTTGCTTCTTCACATATGTTAATCACTCTTCTGACTTATATTTTTTGTTCAATCTTGAACAAGCTTTCTATATGGCCTCTCCTCAAGACATAAAGTATAAATGCTGAATACACATCCATGATTCTTATAAGGTAGCCAGGATAATTTCTCAGTTTTTTTTCTTGAATTCTAATCAATATTTGTTTTACTACTAATTAGAAAGCACATTTTTTTATAAGCCCGTGTGTAGGTTTGAGACATTATAATATTTAATATTAATAAATTATAAAACGATAAATTCAAAAGATTGGAATTTTTATTGACCTTTTTGTTTTTTACTTTTCATTATCATATAGGTTAAGATAGAATAACAAAGAGATTTGATTTGCAATTGAGAATTTTTATTATCTAAAAAAAAAAAAAAAAAACTATCAATTTATGTCTTACCGCACGTCTAATTAAAAATTGAAATTTATGATTTTTTTTTTTACAAAAAAAAAAAAAAAGGACAACTAAATGGTTGGTTTGAGTGGCATTTCTTGTGGGGATTTTTTTTTTCACGTGGTTAAGATAGAATCTTTAAATAATCGTTCATGTAAACACATATTGTGCTTGAGCATTATTTATAAATTTCATCAATTTGTTGATTCTCGGGTAGAAAAACCAATTAGTTATCTTTTAAGGGTAGAGTTGATAAAAAAATTTACGTAACACTCCGAGTTGTTGGCCTCATACATAACAATATATAATAATAAATATAATCACGGCAAACATCTAAAAACAAAAAGTATATTCCACTGAGATTATTCTGTGGCGTATGCCTACACTCTATTTGTATATATTAATATGTTATCAATATGTTATTATTTATTATTATCATTATTGCACGATTCTGAAGACTTTACCAAAAATAGAAAGAAAATGATCTACACCACAATTGTACTAGTTACACAATGGAATGTGGCTTTGTTTTCCCATCCTTGTGAAGCCCTGTCATTATTATTGTGAAGATCACAATCAATTTTATACTTTAATTCATTTCTTTTTTAGACTTCAAAAATTCACTAAACATGCTTCCTCCAAAACCTAATTACCAACTTGTTGAAACTATTCCACTTAAATTAAAGTACGATCCCGCGAAAAAATTAAATTTACTGAGACTACAATCAAAGAAAAAAACCGATTTAAAAAATTTTACACCACCAGTAAAACTAATTAGAAAAGATCCCAATGCAAGAGAATATAACAAAGACAATAATAATACTTTTTCAAGAAGTAATATACAAACATTGCCAACTTCTAATTCATCCTCTTCCTCATCAATAACAGCTAATATTACAACTACTGGAGGTTCAACTAAGAATTCACAAGCAGCTGGAGGAGTAAATAGTTCAACAACAGCAGCAGCGGCAGCGGCAGCAATAACACCATCAGGTGCCGATGCTTCATTAATTGCACCATACGCAGGAGCAAGACAAAATAAAAAAATGTTGTTTAAGAAAAGAACAACGCAGGTTTTTTTAGCTGATGAAGAAACAAGAAAATTAAAAGCTGAAGAAAGGTTACCTTGGGTACTTGAGGATTTTGGCGGATCTAATACTTGGGTTGGACAATATTGTAATACTGAGGACGTTAGATATGGAGGAATGTTTCATAAAGTAAATTATATATTATATTATATAATATATATTACACACTATATATATATATATATATATATATATTTTTTAAAAAATATATATACTCACACTACTTGTTGTAAAATAGACTAATGAAAAAGGTGAAAAATATGTTGAATTTAAACAACTTAGTCATTGGTATGAATTTAAGCCAAAACCAAAATTTACTCCACTTACGATTGAAGAAGCAGAAGAAATTGTAAGTATATCATAACGATGATGATGGAGTGTTTCCTTTTATAAACAAAGTAAATAGATAATTAATTTATTAATATTTAGATGGGAAAAGCAAAAAAACGTGAAAATGATAGATGGTTCATGAGAAGATCTGGTAAAAACGATAAAGAAAGAGAAATGGCAGAGAAGGAGGGTGGAATTTATGACAATAAGTCTAATCTTAAAGCTGTAGAAAATGAAACAGACTTGATAAGATCAGATGATGAAGGAGAATCTAAATTTCATGGTAAATATGAGGACGAATTCGAAGAGATGGACTATGAACAAGTGTTTGAAGACGATGAAGAAGATAATCTTGATTTACAAAACCCAGAGGATGTCAAAGATCCGGTGTTAGTTAAAACCAAATTCTTTAGTGGTACTGCCGAGGAAGAATTTGAGGAAGACAAGGAGAGAAACAAATTAACAGCTGAAGGAAAAAATCTCAAGAAACTTGTGAGAACATTGGAAAAAAATGTTGCATATGATGACAGTGATAAAGAATCAGATCCTTATGCAAGTTCAGTTGAACTCGATGGAACAGACGACGAGGAGGAAGGTCAAAATTCTCAATCATTGCCATCTAGTCTTAATTCTGCAAAATTAATCTCGCCTCCTAAATCGGAAAAAGGAAAAAGCACAACCAAAAGTGGTGCGAAGTCAGCTCAAACAAAAACAAAAGCAACAGCAACAACTAATAAAACTTCAAGCTCATCATCAACCACCACTAAATCCAAAGCAACAGCTGCGACAACAGCTGCCGATAAACCAAAGAATAAATCTCTAACTTCAGCCAAAAAAAGTACAGCATCATCCACGCCATCTTCATCAGCTCCTGCAACACCAAATTCCACCACCACATCTAAACCAAAAGCAAGTACCAAATCTGTAACTATTAAGACTGAATCGAAATCTGATTCTTCAACTGCAATCATTGGTTCACCGTCATCGTCATCTACTACATTAAAAAGTTCCGCATCAAAAACAAAACAACCAAAACTATCAACATCAACATCAACACCTGATAATAGTGCAAGTAGTGGCAGTAGCACAGAGAAAAAATCAAAACCTGCTGCTGGCAGTAGTAGTTCCGATTCTAATTTGATTACAGAAAAAGAAATATGTGTCTTAATTAGAACAAAAAAGGTAAACATTGAAGGCATTATTAGAGCCTTTAAGAAAAAAATTGAGAAAGACAATAGAAATAAAGAAATTCTTGTCTCGCTCACAAGAAAAGTTGCTAATTTTGTTCACAAAGAAGATTATTTCACGTTGAAACCTGAATATTCTTGATGAAATTAACTTATTTTATAAAAAATCATGGAGCTTTCACCAAATAATCGTTTTAATTATTATCCTTTATTAATATTTTACATAGATTTTAATTAATATTAGTATTTTACATATAACTAAACAAAAATTTATTATATGTATATGAAAATTGGTTTTTTGCTTTTTTATCATTAAAAATTGTTTAATAAATGAATCAAATAAAATAATTTTCCTATTGTTTTTATTAATATGTACAAGTTTTAAAAGCAATTCTAATCAATCTCTTTACACTTTTCCATTTTTTCTTTCGAACAGCAATACGAATCTTCGTCAGCATAAATTTTTTATGTTCGTCCAATTCTGATCTACTATATTTGCCTTTACTTGGGCCGGCAACTTGTAGAACAGGGATTTGTTCTTTGAAAGATTTATTAAATATATGAAGTTTTGGCGGTTCATCATTAAATTTCACGGAAAATAATGGTGGTGATGGTGATGATCGAGTTGATTTTGATATTGTTGTTGTTGTTGCTGATGATGATGATGATGATGATGATGATGATGATGATGATGGTTTTATTGATGATGTTGATGTTGATTTTTTATTAACGACGACGACGAATTGATTTTTCTTTTTAAAATTTGATTTTAAAATTCCATTTTTGCTACAAAGCCATCGATGTTTGGGTGCAATTTTGGAATTTTTTATTACATGTTTTGTAAATAATAAAATCAACAATTTTGAAAAAAAAATACGGCCGCCGATTCTCTGTGATAAAAAAATAGGTAAAATAGAAGGTAAGATTTTGTCAATTACTAGTTCGATTAGTAACGTACTATATTGTATTATTGATTGATGATAATGTTGGCTGTTGTTGTGGTTGGTCGTGGAAGTGGGGGTGGGGGTGGAGGATTTTTGATAATTTTTGTTAATTAATAAAGAAGATGATAAGATTTCTAAAAATCTTTTTAATAAAATGTTTAAGGAACGATTAATTATTGTTGGTAGAAAATATACTGGTATTATTATTTTTGTTGATTTCGTCGTCGTCGTCGCCAAAGATGGGGAAATAATAATTATTGGTCTTTTGGTGTTGGAGGTTTTTCTAGTGATTGTTATTGTACCATTATTATTATTCCTCCTATTATTATTATTCTTACTGTTGTTATTTCTATCACTACCATCACCATTATTACCATTATTATTTGCTGCCGCTATTGATAAAGAAGATTTGAAGGATTTCCGACGACACGAGATAATAATAGCATTATTATTACTATTACTATTATTATTATTACTATTGCTATTACTATTACTATTACTATTACTATTACTATTATTATTATTATTATTAATGTTATTGCCTTTTCGTGTTGTTGATAATACCTTTTTTCTAGATATTTTAGAATTGTTAATAGGTTCTGGACACATTGTACTCGTTGATTTATTCGATTTTTCTTTAAACGAGAGAATTTCCAAGGGATTGAATTTTAATGAATGAATGAGCACGAGCGAGAGTAGTTAAAAATATAAAAAAAATAATTTTAAAAAAAAAACTTATTTATTTTATTTGTTTATTTTTTTTTAAAATATATATATTTTTTTTGATGATGAGATAAAAATAAAAAAAAAAAAAAAACATCCATAAACTTTATATATTATTTATTTTATTTTTGTTGTACAATTGTTTGCGTACTATCATCAATTAATCAAATAATGGGAATTAGAAATAAATAATAAGATATGTATGTGTGCGTTATGATTATGTATTAGTATAAAAATTTATAGTAAATAATTGATAATAAATAAATAGATATGAAATAATCTAATCAAAAAAAGATAATCATAACTCCTAAAAAACTAAAAAAGATTAATAATTATATTTCTATTCTCCAACATAATCTTCCTCAATGATATATACAGACGACATATATATAATGAATAATCACGTTATATAAAAGTCAGCACAGTCTGGGTTTTTTTACCCTATCGGTATGTCGATCCTCAGATCCACTCATATTATGTTACAAATGGAATTTACGTTATTTTTTTTTTTTAAAAAAAATTAATTCGTTATTGAGATAAATAGTACTAAACTTGCTTTTTCATAATCTGTCGATAATCTGTGATTTGTTCAAAGCATGCTTCTAATAAAGATCAGGAAATTCATATGCAAGGTGTTTGATTTCGTTGTATTGATTTATTTATTCATTTTTTTTAAACTTTAGTTGATATAATAAAAAGACCATCTACTAGTACTTTAACATGCTTGTTCGACATACATACTCAGAAACATGTGAACTAAAAGCAATCAATATTGGTGACAAGCATCAGGAAATGCGTAAAGGAACATTTAAATCATTTATCTTTGTTAATTGATATGAAAAACATTATTACAGATTGTTTCTAAATTTTTTATCAGATCTTTTAAATTCAGATATGAACAACAATTCAAATATACATAAAATTCAAAAAAAAAAAATCCCAGGAAGTTAATATTTTGTATAATAATTAGAAAACCATATCAGAAATTAGGTAAATGATCACATATATAAAAACAATTTAACAAAAATAAATATCGAGCACTTGAATCAGTTTACGACTTGATTATTAATCGGAAATAGTGTTACCGGGGTAAAACAATTCAAGGGTGAATTTGCGAAACATTTATTAATATTAATTAATCATTTAATTTATTTTTATTTAACCATTTAATTATTATTTCTTATATTTATTTGATCTCGGAATAGTTATAATTCTGATTATCTAAATCAATAAAAGGTCTGTTGAAGTTGATGCAATATATAGATCACATCATATTTACTAGCATGATCCAAAAAAGTAATAAATATTGATAAAGCAGAGGTGGTTATAACCTTTACTCAAAGGACATCTATTTATGGTCAAAAGAACTATTTAGATGATTTTAATACAAACATATCATACTTTTATTGAGATTAAAATACACATATACAAGAGCCATGGTTTTATAAAATTCTTATACATGTTTAATATAAAGAACTTTAGAATGCATTGCTCTCATCAAATATAACAATAATGAAATTAAATTCAAATCATATTTTTGAACAAATATTCAACAAATAAGGGTAAGCATATATATAAAAATAAATATAATAAATAAAACTGTTTTTTTTTTCATTTTTTCTTTATTAAAACTGTATCAACATAAAGTTTTAAATTAAGATGTATTTTAAATGGGGCATACTGCAACAAAACCAGACAAAGTTAATATAAATTGCAGAGTTCAAATTTTTTTTTTGCAGACCTTTGTTTTCTGAAAAAAAGCATGACAATTTATTAATTATTTAATTGACTATTAAAAACCAAGGAAATATCTTATGATCTGCAAAAATATATTCCACATCCCCGTCATGTGATAAAATTTAAATGAAAGAAAATGAAAAAAAAACTTTACGATTTCATTTTTGTTTGTTTTTGAAAGGATTTAATCAATAATGAAGTACTTGTAGTGTCATTTTCCTTTTTTTAAAGTTTTGGAGTTTTGAAATGGTTTGGAATTTTGGAATTTAAAAACAGTTTCGGAATTTAATAGTTTCGGAATTTTGAAATAGTTTCGGAGTTTCAAAAACAATGTTTCTATTCATAACACAATTCCTTGTTCAATCTTAATTATATTTTATTTGTTCATCTGTTTTATTTCATCCATTGAATACTCAAATTGATTAATTATA
>CAJVPN010002046.1:0-10454 GCA_910592215.1 Entrophospora candida
GTGCTAAAGTTGTTGAAAATGTCCATATTAATAGTACTACAGCGCCGGATGAAAAAGTGCATATAAAACAGGTGTTCATTCGACCTCTAATTTATTAACATTTTTTTTTTTTTGGTTAAAATTTTAATAATAAAAATGAAAATCAATCAATCCAACTTACAATTTATCAGCGCAATAGCCTAACATTATTCGACCAAACACATTCATTCCACTTGCAACACCAACAATTATAGCGCTGGTTCCTTCTGAAATGTCAATATATGTGGCAAATGCTATGATTATTATTATTGTTATGATTATTACACTAATAACTAATTATTATGCTTACATGGTATTGAGTAATATGATACAAAAAATCCAAAAGACATAAATAAGGAAACCAAAGCTAATCCAACAAATTCAGGAATTTTAAATATGCTTAAATCTAAAATCTGTTGTTTCTTTGACAACGACGACAAATCATTGTTTTTATTTCTTAAATGGTAATTAGGCGGAAGGCGTATAAATTTTGTTGATATTAACAATAATATAGTTCCCCATAAACCAAAAATACTTATTGTCCATTGATGACCAATGCTAGATAATAATTTGGATAATATTGGTGAATAAATCAAAGGTCTAACACCACCAGCTATAGCAATGCCATTTGCTAATCCTCGATGCTTAACGAACCATAATGAAGATGTTACAATACACAAATAGAATGCAAGCGAACATGATATACCCCATAATAGTCCTTGGGTTAAGAATAGTTGCCAAACCTTTTTATTATTTTTATTTTTTTCGAAAAAATAAATTAAAAATTTTTTCGCAAAAAAATAAAAACCTAATAATAAAAATCAAAAATACTAACAGCTACGGCAAAGCTTGCTATTATATTAGAAATTACAAAAAGTATTGTGATCATCAAAGGTTTATGACCAAACCTATCTATTAGATAGGTGAAAAATGGACCTAATGAGAAAATAGAACTTATACCTATTGACCCGATGAAGAATAAGGAAGAGGTAGAAACTTGCTCGTGGAATACATTTTTATAATAATAATCTTGAAATATTCCCCATGTATAACTATGTCCAATAGTTGTTACATTTACCATAAATGCAACAAGCACTATTACCCATCCATATCCTCCATCTGGTACTACATATTCTAATGATTCTGTATCTATTTTATCATCATTATTACTATTACTCCTACTGTTATTATTATTATTATTATTATTTGATTCAGAATCTACAGAATAAACAAGGTTTTCTTCAGATACTTGTATTTCATTTAAATATTTTGTATTATTATTATTTTCAATTTCAATAATTTCAATCGATTTTTCCGTCATGATTTTCTATTATTATTCCTATTATTTTTATTTTTTAAATTTTTTCTTTAAAAAAATTTATTCTTTTTATATTTTTTTTTGCTTTTTTTTCCCATATTAATAATGTTAATGAAAAGCTTGCTAAATTGTTTTTTCCAATCCCGTGATTGAAAGAAACTTTAAATAAATAAAAATGCAAGTACACAATCGAAAAAAAAAAGAACGAATTGATGATGTTGATGTCGAATGTTGGAAATTATCCAAAATGAAAGCAAGAGTTTAATCAATAAATTTTTGTATATCGTATCAGTAAAAAAATAACTAATCTTTATAGTAGCATTTATTTTGCTTTACAACATAAAACTTTTTTCGGACTCAAATTTTTACAAATAATTATAATAATAAATCATCATCCGTTGCCATATACAAAATAACACGTTCATTGCTATTCGATTTTGTATGTATTATTTCTATGAGTGATTTTTAAAAATGGCAAGCCATTAAATAAGAATAAATTCATTTGAAATATTCTAAAGCTGATTTACATCACCTTTTCATAGTCATAATAATATTTTTGACATTCTTAGTCATATATCGTTACAATTATTTTTCATAATGTGCATGTTCTCTATCAGGACTCAAAAATGTAAAATAGCTTTTTTTTATTAATAAAAATATCTTTGTAGTTTATTAACTGAACCGTTCCACCAAAATTAAACGATTTCTGGCCTTCAAGTCAGAAATACAATGATTAATCACATACCTAGTTATGTCTTTGACATACCAGGAACAAATTGTGTGGTCTTGTATTGTAGATGCTTGGATCCCATATAACTTGGTCACTTTTTTCAAAATCGAGGTAGCTCGCTCGAGAATTCCTTTTGTGTTACTTGTTGTATGTGAAATTGAAACTATGTGGTGTGTTTGGATATGAAATTCTGATTGGCCAATTTGAATTTCACGTACGTGAATTGCAAATTCGCAGATTTCATTTTCACGCAATCAAAAACCAAATGAATGATACACATGATTATATATATTGATATATTAGACAACCTACAGGATGTCGCTCGAAATTCGTGCATGTATTAATCCAATAAAGCATCAAAAGAATGTTTGTCACCTACCTCCAAGTTTTCAACGGTTGTTGGTAAAATTGTTATATTTCATTGGGAACATTAACTATTAATTTACATATAATAGAATCATAATGTAACGATAAAGGCAATTTTTTTTTCTAATTCTTTTAATCGTTTTTTGATTCCAATTCATCTTAATATCAAAATAATCAATCTTATCAATCGAAAAGAGCATAATTTTGTTCTTTTTGTTGGGAGCGGGCCAGTCTAAAAATATAATCAAAACTTGGCTATTTTTTTTAAATAATAATAACTAGAATAACTCTCAAATGATAAAAACGATTCTTACTCAAGGGAAGCTCCTAAACTATTTTCTTTGGTTCTTTTCTTTGCTACTTTTCGTTGTTTTGGCTTTTCTTTTTTTTTAGAGGCGAATTGATTTTTTTATTTGTAAAAAATAATTTATTTTAGATGAAAAAGTCCAAGACAAGTGAACAGGCATTCATTGACAAATATATTAGAAGTGTTATTAGAAGTGTTATTTGGTTGACATGGTTCTGAAGAAGAGTTGTTTATTTAATAACCGGAAGTGCTTTTTTTTGTATTTATGCTTATTTTTTTTTGGAATATCCTATTATTACTAATACTAAATTGTAATCATAACAATCATAACAAATGATTGGTATGTAATCATTATTAATCAAAAACAATTACAAGAAAGTGTCAACGGTAAAGAGAGGCAGTATAACTGTTGACAACTGCTCCTAGACAATATGCGACATTTGATCATCGTGAATTTACAGATGTCGAAGACGCTTTGACAGTTATATTATTTTGATTATTCTAATAATTATTATTTATGTAGGAATAAAATGTATAAATTTATCTATTTATTTATTATATTATTTTTAAAATAAATGATTTTACTATAAAAGACACACCTAAGTCAACAAACCATTATAATAATGTAATTATTTGGACATTTATTGCTACTTTTACTTGCAATGGACGCATTTAAACAAATTTCTACATAAAGGCAAAATTTGACTTTGAGGATCAGATTATATTAACATTTTGTCTCAATTTCGGTGGGGATTGCACATTCGATTGTAAAATTTTACTGTATTGTTAATATTTGAGTTGTAATTCGAATAACTGACTCGCGAAGGTTTTTTAAACGTTTGTTTTAATTCTCCGCAAATATCTGAGCAAGTTTTATACAATCGAACCTCGTTTCAACGAATTTTAAACGTGATTGGTAATTTTGGTATGAGGAATTTTAAATGTTGTATATAGTAGATTCGTTGAAACGACTGTATGCATATATATTTCAGAACATAAAGAACACTTTTTAATAAAAGTACAATCTTGAATCTTGAATTCGGAATTTTCGGAATTTTTAGTCCGTCATAAAATTATTATTGATAATGTCCATACAATTTATTATTATTAGTTTTATTATTGTTACTCTATTTTAATTGTTCGATTATTTTCAATGGTATGCAAAAATCGTAAAATAATCATATTAAATTTCGAGCTGACTCGTTCAGAGCCTTAGATACTAATATGATTGAAACTATAAAAAGTTAAATATGAATGAATTTGTTACATCATTTTAAATTTTGTAAAAACATACTTTGAATAAACTAAAATAAATACTTGGCAATGAGATTCCATCGTTTTCCTGGATACTTATTTGCGATATCTCATGAATAAACATTTTTACTTGGATAAAAAACTTGGTCATCATTTACATTAATATGCTTACAAAAATTACATGGAAATTCTGTTCGCCAATTTTTTTCACAAGTTCCATGATGATATAATTTCCAACCGTTACACATTTCCAGATCATGCAAAAGAGCAGAAGATAAAACTGAATTAGCTAATGATGATGATAACGAGGATGTACTCAGTATTTATTATTTTTTCAAGATTAATAGTTGCAATTGCTGGTGAGGATAAATTTAACTAAAAACGGTCCATTTTGCTTTTAATAGTTTCTCGGTAAGCAAATTGCGACTTATCCACATAACATCGCCTCCCAAAAACTTTTGATAATTACTTTCTAGCCCAATCATTTACAATTGTTTGTCCATATGTTTTCCATCACTAAATTTCTTTACAGCTTCTCAGATGGCTTTTTTACCAATATTCAACCAACTTCAAAATAAATATCATGCTTAATCTTGATGTATGATCGATTATTTACAAGAATGCTATTCTAGGAAAATCCACAGTGGAAGTAAAAACGGTATGTGTAATCAATAATTGCAGCCTATTTAATTTCTGAGAGAGAGAAAAAATGTGCACGTGCGTAAATTATATTAGTTACCATAAATTCCATAATTATATAATTAATTATAATGCTCAGCACCTTGAAGATCTATCTATAATCTTCAAAATCATATTTTCATCACACAATAAAATATTTATTTACCTTCTAATCCAAGATAGCAATATTGATCTTTAAGATGGGCCCATTTAGACAAAACAATTGTGATATTTTTTTCTCAATGCCTGCCAAAACGTTCGATACTGACTGAAAAAAATTTGGTCTGGGAACATGAAGCAATTCCTGATTGAATATTTGGATGTGAATCAATAAAATTGTTTATTAGCAATATAGATAAAAATAGAGATATTAATAATCTAATGAAAATGATATAATATTAGTAAACACATGTGTAATCAATACATTAGTTAACATTTACCTAGAGGTTTATTCAAAGGAAGACTTTATCATTATTAAGTTTGTTCTTTTGTGGAAGGTGTTGTTATTGTTGTTGTCGCCATTATATTTTTATTAATATTTTCCCTTTCTATTTCACTTATTGAATTGTCAGAACCTTGACTAGATTTTCTTTTATCAGTAGCTATTAATATATTATTATTCATTATAACAACGTCTTTGATAATATAGAGTTTAGAGAAATAAATATAAAAATTTAAACGTTGGATTGAATATTTTACATATAAATGAATACATACCTTTTGGTGATGAATGATGAATATGATGTTGTTGTTTCGATGCAGTGAAATGCAGGAAATTTTTAAAATCTGATTGTTACCTTGATGACAATCTTCCAAAAATTTATATTACGAATGATACCATTAAAGATGGTTAGAAGATAGAGACTATTTCTATATAGATAATGGAAATCAAGTGAACTTTGTTGCTTTTCTTCTTGTTGCTGATAAAAATCGTGTCGTTTTCGTAATTGTAATTTGAAGAAAGGAATTTTAAATTTATTGTAAAAAAAACTTGTATATATGAGGTTTCTATTTATATTTCTGCAGCAACTAATGACCGAGATATGCTATATATAACTTTGCATTCATAAACAAGACCATGTAACAAATATTGTTCTTAACATTTGATCATTTGGTTGACCTTGTAGAAAACCGAGGTTTCTCCAACAATGAAGAGTAAAGAGTGATCAATGAAGTTGACGGTCAAGCATTTAATATGACTACCATTAGGATCTTGTTCAGTCATAATTATATATTTTTCCATAAAGTAAGCCAGCCATAGGACTAAATTTTTCTATTTTGAGAGCTAATCTTCCCCAACAACAAAAAATTTTCAATGAATTCCTTTACCTTTTTTGTAGTAAATTTTGCAAGTATTATATAATATATATATAAATTTTTATATAAAAATAAACATAAGCTCACACACTATAGTTACAACCACACATCCTTATAAGGACGTTTTCAAATTTTCACTTAATGATGTAAGACAAAAACCCTCCTCCAAAAATCACAACATTAATTTTATATTATCAATAATTCTTTCCATGTTTGGTTAAATTTTTTTCCTCAAAATTCAAACGAGGTATGGAGGTGACAAAGTTGAAGGCTTAGTTAGTTTGTAGAATAAATAATTGTCAGTTCTAATTCGGTAAGAATGATCTGATAATCAATCATCGGGCATAAAAATCTGATAATTATAATTTTAAATAATAAAAAATCTGATAACTTATTTTATATTTAATAATTTTTTTTTAAGAATAAACGAAAAGGTTTTTTTTCTATTTCCAAAAAATAAAATTTTTTTCAATGGACAGCAGACCAATTCATTTTTTAAATACTCGATTTTCCAACGTTATACAATCTGTTGCCTCTCTACTAATACGTTCTTCACCACCACAAACTTTTGAAGCTCAAAGCAACAATAATAATAAGCACAAGGGCAAGGACAATAACGACACCAATAATCATATTCAATTATATAACACTCCTCAACAAGACCAAATACTTACATTAAAAGATGATTATAAACACAATAATAATCCATGTTTTGATTGTATGAACCCTTGTTCAACTCATCTTTCATATCCTTCATATCTTAAAATTGATTATGATTCTTCATTAGAAGGCACAGTAAAACCTTATTTCAAACATGTTTTAATTTCAACAGGTAAAACCGACTGGATAATTAGAATAGAAGATGATTCTGCAAGCTTAGCAAGTCAATTACATAAAATTATTAAATCTGGTGGTGATGGCAGTGATAGCGACAAAAAAGACGAAAGAAAAAAAGTTGATTCAGGTGATAATGATTACAATGCGAAAGATTTTGGCAACAACAACAACAACAATAAAGATAAAGATAACAGCATCACTAATAATAACATAGAATTAGAAAAATTGCTTCGTATAGTTATTACTAACTGTGATCGAGTAAACACTGATAAAGATTTAAAATTTTCAAAAGGGAATGATGTTCTTCTATTCCCTGATAATATTTTAATTTATAATGTAAACCCAAAAAATGCTTTAGAATTTTTTAAAAAATTTTTATTACCATCACCATCATCAACGCCGCCGCCGCCGCCGTCATTGTCAAATCAAGAACAAAATATTTATTCTTCAACTAATTTTCAAGTAGATCCGATACCATACAAAGCTGTCATAGTAATATGTTCACATAGACGTCGTGATAAAAGATGTGGCATAACGGGCCCAATATTAAAAAATGAATTTGATAGAATTTTAAAAGATAGAGGTTTAGATGTAAAAAATAAAAAAAATGAAGGTGTGGCTGTGTTTTTAAGTAGTCATACTGGAGGTAAATAAATAAATAAATATATATAATTATCTATATATCAAAATAAGTTCTACTTTATATTCGATAAAAATTTTTTTCTATACATATTTGTTTTTTATAGGTCATAAATATGCCGGCAATGTTATAGTTTATCGAGATGGTCAAGGCATATGGTATGGTCATGTGATTCCATGTCATGTTGAAAACATAATAGAATCAACTGTTATTGAAGGAAAGGTAATAAGAGATTTGTATCGTGGATCAATGAATGGAAGTTTTGCTCCAGGAAAAGGCGGAAGGCTAGATTGGTGATGATGATGAGAACAATAATAATAATAATGACAATAATAACAATAATGATAATGATAATGATAATGATAATAATAATAATAATAATAATAATAATAATAAATAAATGAATAAATAAATAAGAATCTCTACCTTTTTAAATCCTCTCATGATAATAATAAACGATTTATGTCCATCCATGTTTAAAACGCGTTGATTTATATTGGTAAATCATAGACCATAATGATATACTTTTTTATTAAGAAAAGATCTACATCATCTTTTTCAAAATTTTTTATTTATATGATAAATTAAAATTAATATCTAAAATGACTTCTTCTGTATCAATAAATGATGATTTAACCTCATCGCCTTTAATAAAATCAACAACCTCAAAATCGACACTTTCAAATAAAGATGAAGGACCAGCAAATACAAACTCACCATACACAATTAATGATTTGATATCCAAGGTTGATTCATTAATGGATACTTGTGATTACGAATTGGCATTGAAATTTTGTTTAAGAGCATTAAGTTTAGACCCAAACAGCACAAAAGTTTTGGAAATTTTGGGCGTGAATGAAATTGAATTGGAAATGTTTGAAGAAGCTAAAGAGGTATTTATTCATTTGTTTAAAAATAAGACAAGAAGAAAGAAGGACGAGTCAATCAAGGAATCAAAGAGTATTTGACCAATTACTTTGATAAATATTATTTTAGCATTTTTCTAAAGCGATTTCGATAAATCCAAATCAAGGTTACTCAAAATACATGTATATGGGTCAATTGACAAATGGTTTAGAAGCAATTTCAAATTTTCAAAAAGGAGTAAATCTAATGATTGAAGAATTTCATCAATCGAATAATAATAATAATAATAATAATAATAATAATAATAATAATAATAATAATAATAATAATAATTTAGAAGATCAAAGAGAGAATGCGGGAGAAGGAAATAATGATGGTGATGATGACATTAAATCAAAGGAAATTTTAAAGCGTAAAATTTCTTCTGCTTTATGTTCAATGGTTGAAATATATTTGACAGATTGTTGGTAAATATGTTTTTAAATCATTCATTCATTCATCAATTATAACTTGATTACAAAAAAAATATTAATAATTTTTCAACATTATCATATTTAGTTATGAATCAGATGCTGAAATAAAATGTGAGAATTATTTAAATCAAGCTGCAGAAATCGATCCAACCAATCCGGAAATATTTCAATGCCTAGCTTCAGTAAGACTTTCTCAAGAAAGAAACGAAGAAGCTAAAGTTGCTTTAGAAAAGAGTTTAAGTCTTTGGATTAATAATAATTATGAATCAGATTATAATCACCCATCATCATCTATACCATCATATGAAACAAGAATATCATTAGTAAAGTTGTTATTGGAACTCTCTGAATATACAAAGGCTCTTTTGGTACTTGAGACTTTACAAAAAGAAAATGATCAAGTGGTTGATTTATGGTATCTTTATGGTTGGTGTTATTTTTGTATGAGTGAGGAAACGGAAAATGAAGGTGATCAGCAAATTCATTTGGAGGATTCTCAGGAGTGTTTGATTACTTGTAAAAACGTAAATAATAATATTTGGATAATTATTATTTTATATTTATATTTATTACAATTATTATGATAATAGATTTAAAAATTAATTCTACATAAATTTATAGTTATACCATAAATTAGATTATGATGATCAAGACATTTTACAACACACTCAAGAGTTATTGAAAATAATAGAAAATTCAGTGAAGAATTCAACATCTAACGAAGAAGGTGATGAAGATGACGGTGAAGATGATGGTGAATGGGAAAGTTTTAGTGAGGATGAAGATTTTAATAACAATAATGTTATGGAATTGTAACCTAATAATTTATTATCACTATCATCTCATTATTATTATTTATTATTACTACTACTTGTTATCAAAATTTATTATTCCTTAGCTGTCTTCTTATTTTAGATAAATAATTTTTTTCTAATAGTGTAACAGTACTGAATCGTCAAAAAAATAATATCAATATCAATATCAATATACAAAAAAAAATGCAAATATTAATAATACGTAACTACCCTCCCATAATCAATGTTAATTTGTTCGTTCACCGTTTGTTTCTTCCGATTAGTCTGGGTATTAATTATCATATTCAGGTTAAGCCATGGCACCAACCTTCCTTGGAACAGACAGACTTTAATTTTTATTATTATATAAAATAAGAATTGATCACGATATTTATTTATTTCGTACGATTTCCAGTCATTTATTTACCATATTTAGTATTTTAATACCATATATGAAACCACCAGATATAATATTAATAATATTAAAGTATCGGATATTTTCGTAATTCACCAAGGATAAGAGAACGAATGATTGGTTTTTTTCCTGATTATATTATTATCAAGTAATTTAAATGGCAAATTAATGAGTATAAAGTAAAATATGTTTATATCGTTTTTTTGGGAATTCATACAAATATTTATTATTCTTTCAACCGAGAGGACTGTGTCAAATCAAGAAAACAGGCTTATACATCATCACGATATTTAATTTCTTCTTTATTTAGATTTTAGTATGCAACCGTGACTCCGAAAATTAATATATTGTATGATATTCATTTCAAAAATCATATAAAAGAAAATTGTGAAAGGTGAAATTTTCAGCTTAAAAAAATCGAGAAAATAACTGTTCTCTTT
>CAJVPN010002047.1:0-10452 GCA_910592215.1 Entrophospora candida
TTAGAATTGGTAGACAAAACTACCAACATATAAAAGCGAAAGGTGGGTATTCTTTTTCTTTTATAATGTGGATAAAAAATTTTTTTTGTCATTATTATAAATTTATTCTTTATGATTATAGATTATATCGACAGGAGACTACCAGTTGAGATTAGAGTTTCGATAAGAAACGAAATGGAAAAAGACATATCTGTATACGATGAAGCTGGATACATATATATTTTTCAAAGTATATTTTTTTTATATTTAATAGTCTGCTAATTTACAATTTATGACAAAATGGTTTTTTCTTATTGTCCAATTTATTTACATTTAATAGTTAGTGGCTTAAGTACTATCAAAAACCTATTTAAAGTAGGAAGGACAAGGAACGTAAACAAACGAGTCGAACAGTGGAAGTCACAATGTGACTATAAAATAAAGCTTTTAAAAAGCTATCCGATAAAAAATCAATGCAAATATATTCACTGAACCGAGAGATTAATTCACATAGAATTATCGAATTATCGGTACTCGGAAAAGTGTGAAGTTTCTAACAAACTTCACAAGGAATTACTTCAAATTGGTAAAAGCGAATTATCAAATGTGGTCCTGCGATGGATCAAGTATATAGAAAATATGTACGGTGTCGATGTTATTGAAAAATAATAGATGTTATTATTTAGTTATTTTGGTTAAAAAAATTTTTTTTTTCACAACTTACTCTTTATTATTATGGGAATATATATGTATTATCAGATTTTTTTATTTTTTAATAAATAAAATAAATTCAAGTCTTGTAGTGATCAAACAAAATTTGCTTTTTTGAAAGTTTTTTATGATCAAAATGTTTAGTTTATCTGAAAAAAACGTTAAACAGACAATTATCATAACATCTAATTACCAAACATTTTTTATATCTTTATTAATTAAACAGCAATTCTCTCCAATGTCTAATGATTTTAATATCAATTGTGATAGATAATGTGTAATAATATATGCGTGATAAAATTTTTAATAGTAATATCTATCTTTACACTATTTCCAAATATTTTTATCCATCTCTAGCATTAAGCTAAAATTTAAATAAATATTTTTAGTATTAAAATTAAAAGAAAAACAATTAATTTGATTTCAACATAACAAACCTTTATTGCATCGGAATGGCAAGTTAATGACAAATAACATCATTAATTTTTACAGCATTTATTTCTATACATCCATTCTTCTTCATTATCGTTCCAAAACATTTGAAATTTACAAATAGGACAAGGTTTATTTGTTTTTCGAACATCATCCGGGGATAATAACCAATTATATTTGTTCTTTTGATATTTTTGTTTGACTTGAAACTATTGGAATCATATTCAAAAAATGTTGAGCATTCGAAATCCTAAATATAATATATATATATATATTAAATAAATAATTTGAATTTTTTTTGTAATTATAAAATTTTTTTTTTTTTTAAAAAAAAAAAACAACCTCTTCGGTAACAAACCAATTTCTACTTTGTGCATTTTTGGCCTTCTTTTTCACCTTGCGATTTTGCCTAAAATGCCAATCTAAATGCTTACCAAATTTTTCTTTATCTTCTTCTTTTGAATCTTTAGAAAACCTAACTCCACATTGAGATGGAAATGCATCATAAAGAATTGAAATTGCACCTTCATGTTTGCTATTATTATAAATTATAAAATTATTTAATTATTTGATGATGAATTGTAATTGTTAAAATATCTCGTGTAATTATATAATATGGTTACCGTTGAATATTGTGATTTTTAAATTGAACCCTTGCCAAATTTTTTGCATGCAATATCTTATCACTATTAGCAGATGATGAAAAGGTACGACATTGTTATCGCTGATGGTGAAACAACAGTGGCAGATATAATTTTGTTGGAAGTAATGATTGGAATAATGGGGACAGTTAGTAATGGATTTGGCTGTTGAAGAATTTGGTGAGGCTGTGGCATTGAAGTAACAACAGTATTTGGTCGTGGTTGCGAAGGCATTGACAAATGTTGAGGAATGATATTATTAATTGCTGTGGCAGTGGGTAAAGTTGTAGATACTGTTCTAGGTGCTGATGCTAAAATATTGCTATTGTTATTTGTAGAAGTTACAGTAAAAGTAGTAGTAGGGATAGAAAGGAAATTAGAATTTGTACCAATATTATTATGAATAAAATTAGCAACGTTGCTAGTAGCCGCAACAGGAATAGAAATTGGTGGTTGTTGAGGTGATGATAGTGGTGGTGGATAAGTTGTGGTATTAGTGGGTGCAGAATAGTTGTGATTTTTTGTACAAATTGATTGTTACATCATTGACACCAAGGTACTGCCTGATTTTCTGAATTTCTTCACTTGAAATCGGTTTTTGCTGAACTATTTCACCAAGCTATAATATACAGTGCGTATATATATGGATCAGGTTATTATTTATTTTATTTTATTTTTTTCTATGAAGTTCCAATTCGTCAAAAAAAAAAAAAAATCATTAATAAAAATAATCAATTGCAAATAAATGACAATATAATAAATAACGAATCCAATAATAAATATATATCAATCGAAATTAAACCTTTTGTAAGAATACAATTTGATTTTGGTTATTTAAATCTGATGGATTTGATAAAACAGCTTGTTGACGTAACAAAACCAATGCCTGACACTCTTGTAATAATTGCTGTTGTTCAGGCAGAAGAACGAATACTTGGTTACGTGAATGAATTGGACATGCTAGTAATCATTATATAATATCAATCACATATATAAATTATATGTAAAAAAAAATTGTTGATTTGTGAGATAGTGCAAAATATCAAAGTCAGTAATAGTAATGATGATAATTAGTAAAATTTTGAATAATGAAACGAATTAATGGATTTTAAAAAGGAGTATTTGTAAATAAGTAAAAAAACGAAATAAATATCAGTATATTAAAAGAAAATGTGTATGTAATAATTAAAAATCATTAATTTAGTCTCTTCTTTCAATTCGCTTTTTCTGTTCGTGATTTGTTTTAATCAATGTTTATTTTCTCTCGTTGAATTTTAATTAATTAAAAAATTTAATCAAATTGATTTGTTATTTCATCTGTCAAACCTCGATAAACCGAACTACTATATTCGCTTTATAACGATCCAAAATTGGATAACCAAATCATGTTAATATATAAAAATTATTTCATTAAGCCGAATTTTATTAATTATAACCCCCATCCTACTTTGATGAACTGAACCTAACGTTTGATACAACATAATAAAAATGCAACTTTATAAGCCGAATATTTGTGAAAAACAGTTGGTGGTTATAAACTGGTTTTAAAATTCGTCTTATAACGACAAAATTCGGTTCACTCCACACTATCAATCGTCCAATCTTTCACAAATAAAATTTATTATTTTATACGTTTTTATTTGAACAATTAATACACAGTGAATCTCGATTTAGCGGATACTAATTAAAAATCTCGGTTTTACGATAAAGTTCAAAGAACGGTTTCATAATAAACCTTAATAAAAACCTTCTCGATATAGCGGATATCTCGGTTTTACGGATTTTGGAAAACTTTCCCTAATTGCCCAAACTATCCGTTAAATCGAGATTCACTGTGTAATAATAATAATAAAAATTGTTTTTCATAAACCGAATTTTGATAAGCCGATCTTATTTTTGTGATTCCCAAAAGTTCGGCTTATCGAGGTTTGACTGTAATAGGAGAGAGTTCTTTTTCTAGTCAAGATCAAATGAATGTGGACAGATAAATGTAATAATTAAAACAAATATTGTGTAAACATTTAACATTTATTATTAATTTGTCATTGCATATTTATTTTACATGCAAATAAAGTAGTCTATATATATTTACTACAAAGTTACTAAATTATACAACCAAGTAAATTCAGCGATTGTTAGTTGTTACCTATAGTAACATCACACAATATTTAGGACAAATACTTTATTTGTTTTACATTTTCGTTCATTTCTTCCATTTAAGCAAACTAGTCTTCTGTGAATGCGTCCGTAATGTTATTCTTTTGATTATGATTTTTGTCATTGTCTGCCATGTTTAATTTGTCGTATTAATTGCATCTTCCATTTAAACAAATTGGTCTGCAAGTGCATTTACAACGTTTATCTCTTTGGTTGTGAGATTTTTTGTTCGTACCTTCCGCGAATTGGTTATTTTTTGATTGATATATAAATGATAACAAAAATAAATATTGTCGTAAAAAATTGAATTAATTAAACAGGTCGAAATTCAATAAAAAATTCTTTTTTTTGATAAATAAAAGCAACAATAAAATAATGAATTCTCTTTTCGATTAATAAATATATAAAAATAATAATGTTGGCTTAATTTTTTTTTTTTCTGAAAAATGCTATTCATCTTTACCGCTATCTCTTTCATCAAGATGGTTTCTGGAGCTTCTGCTTTAACTGGAATCATGACATACAGATGTGATGAAAACAAATTTGTTGGCTGTCATTACAAAGCATTTATCACAGTCAAAGACTAATGAATGATCCACAAGATTGAATCCAAACACGGTGATGTTGATTTCAGGAAGATTTGTCTTGGAAAACTCTAAATCTGATGTGGTGTTGATTTGATGAGAAGTTTACTTTGCTTTGATGACTTTTATTTTTTTTTACTAAAAATGTGATTAATGAAAAAAGATCACGGTTGTTCAAGTCATATTGCTAAACTTGAAAAGACTGAGGAGTTCCCATAAATCCACATTCCCACCATGTGGCAACTATTTGGCCTATGAAAATCGTCTAAAGTCAATAAAGGTTCCATCTCCTACTTCACCTTTGGTCAGAAGATGTATAATACTGTAACTTCCAAATACCCAATGGTTGTGGTCGCATGTTCCTATGATTCTGACAACTCAGATATGATAATGTCATAAAGACATTCGAATCTGCGGTGGTATTCACAAACTTTATGGAGAAGTAAGGACAAGATTCTATGTATACGTTGTTTTCAAAAACTTCAAACGAAATCCAAAATGACCTTCCTTTATACTACATCTAAAGTCAAAAGAAAATACTAATGAAGTTAACTAATACAGATACATATAGAGTTAACTCCATGTGTTTCTAAAATCTACAATATATATTCTACAAGTTAAAACGAAATAATCTATTGTCCATATTGTATAAGAATTAAATTAAGTAATAATTTGAGGCTTTAATTGGTCGATAAATACCGATACTATGTTCTTTACAACCAACTTAGGTTCATAAATAAATAATATTAAGATCCATAATAAAATGAAGTGAATTTTAAGATATCAATTCTGTATTCCTGTGTACAAAAATGAATTGTAGTTTGGTTTAAAGGTGGCTCTGCAACTCAGGAGGTTACAACCAGGTTGCAACCAGTTGCAGAATTTCAAAATCAGTTGCCAACACCAACCTTAGTTTGGTTAGAAATGATTAACAATAGTGATTATTTTTTTTTTGAAAAAGGTGATATTACCTTAACAATTTCATTGTTAAAAAACCTACAAATTGAACATAAAATTATAAAATTATATATACAGATAGGTGTATATGAAAAGAAATAAATTCAATGGTTCTAATGAATATTGAAAAGCAATTGATTTTTTGGAAAAAGGTTATGATTGTGATTGTTCTTCAAGAATTCCCAAGGAAAATTTTGCAGAATTAAGGGATCCTTTCAAGCTCTTTCTAAAGTAGAAAAGACATATTTTTAATGGCTCAACTTAAAGCAATGGATTGTGGGCTAACAAGCACTAGTAGATGTCTTAAAAAGAAAACTAGATCTAATAAAAGAACTTCCTGCCATTGGGATCACAATACATCTCTTTGTCAAGAAACTTACCTCAATATGCCCTATAAAAAATTCAGTAAGGAAAATGTATGGAATACTGTATGGAAAAATGCAAATTTCCATTTTCCTTACTGAATTTTTTATAGGAATTATTAGTAGGACTTATCTTGAAAATATCAGAAATCATCTGATAAATAATGGTCTTCTACCAAGAATTCATGGTAATATTAAAAGGATGCCTCATGGAAAACCAAAATGGTGATTGATAAAAATGTTGCAAAAGTAGTAAAGTATTTTCTAGTAAATTATGGATTACCAAGTCCAGGTAGAAGTAACAATAGAATAACTCAATAAATTACATTCTTACTAGCTGAAATGAGTTATAAATCAGCACACAGAGACTTTCTAGTTGGTCTGGAAGAAGATAACAAATTGAAATTCTTAAAATATGGTGCATTCAGAAAATTATGACATCAATTGACACCAGAAATTCAAATTATGAGTCCAAGGACTAATTTGTGTGTCACTTATCAACATTTTAGAGATGGTTTACATTATAATGCTCGCCAAGAGGATGAAACTAAAGATTTACTCAAAAGATTTAAAGAACATCTGTCCAAGGCAAGATTAGAAAGAAATTATTATAATAAAAATACCAAATTAGCAGAAGAGCAAAGAAAATTGATTAATCAAAACTATTCCCAAGGTAAAACACAATATTGTAGCATTGATGCTACTGCTCATTGAGCCCAAAATGTCCATGTACCCCATTCTGATATAAGAGTGTAGTTTTCTGCCAAAATTCATCTGCCAATTTGAATTCCTGTGAGAATATTTAACATCTACCAGAATTAAAATATCCAAAGTTAATATTCAATATTATATCTTATTTTAAACATAATTTTTTTTTTAAAATAAATTGTAAATTTTGGATATTTTAATGATGAATTTTGGCGGAAAACTACAGGTAAGTAAAATTTATTACCTTAGTCTTGTTGTATAACTTTGAGGTTTCTGGGACAAAACTAGGATAATTACGAAAAAATTCCAGGATTTTTTCCCAGTTTGCATCCACAAGATGCCCCAGAGGCGTATTTCATAGCAAAATTGATATTATCATGGTTTGTGTCAACAAGACATGCGTAGCATGTCAGCAAACGAAATAGACAACAGAAATAGATAACGGAAAAGCGAGTGTAACGAGCGAGACGTGCGTAGCACGGCGGTTGACGAAACGGGTAACGGAAAAGCGAGTGTAACGAGCAAGACGTGCGTAGCACGGCGGTTGACGAAACGGGTAACGGAAAAGCGAGTGTAACGAGCAAGACGTGCGTAGCACGTCAGTTAACGAAAATAGATAACGAAAATAGTTAACAAAAATGATAAAATTTTCGAATTAAACATTTCTGCTAGCAATATAAAAATAAAACAAAAATGTTCGCATATATTACCCAAACTTTTAGATATATTATCAATGCAATAAAATACCTTGATGATAGCAAAGACCCATTCGAGTCTGGAGAGCTAGTGGAGGTAAGAGAGGAGATCGAGTATGTAGAAACTAATCCTCAAGTCTTTAACTTACCACCAGAACTAATTGGCGAAATTATAAAGCAAATTGAGGATCCAGTAAAAATTGCAAATGTAATGTTAGTAAACAAAACATGGTACAAAGAGGGAAGACATCAATTATATTTAGATCAAGATGATGTAATGCTATGGTTAAGATTAAAAAGGATTAATAAATTGGATAGCTTTATAAGATCTCAAAATCTTGATAGGTTAGATGAATATGGTAGGATATTTAAAAAGCTTAAGAAAACTCATGAAGAATTAGATAAACCACATTTGATTGCACAGATCAATTATCACGAAGCACTGAGAAAACTTCCAGATTCAGCTGAATTCTGGTTAGAAGTTCTTGATGATGTTGATGATGAATGGGATGAGCAAACCAAACTATTATATAATGATATAATAAAAAAATTAGCTATAGTCAATGAAGTTAGAAATGATATAAATCAAATATATCGTGAAATAGAAACTTTTAAAAGGTTTGTACACATGAAAACATCTCATTTTCATTATTAATCATAAATGGTATTAATTAATTATTTTCGAAAATAAATTTTTCTTTTTTATATAGAGACCATATTTTTGAATCTTATATAAATTTTAGATTTAAACATTTAAATTTATAAGATATATTTTTAAAAAAAATGTCTGGTATTTTCACATGCATTGGTTCAATCATCAGTGGAATCCGAGAAAAGCTCAGAGGTGTTGACAATATAGTTCCAGAGCAAGCACCAGCTCAACCAGAAATCCAATCCCCTACCATAGAAGAAATTCGTAACAAGCATAGTGGGAGACCATTTATTAACCAACCAATATGCCTTGGTTTGGGTGAAGTATTAAAATCATTCAAAAAGCCTATTGATATTATCAAACAATCTATCCCTCAAAGTAAAGGTAAGAAAACCAAAATCATTCCAGAGTCTCCTGCTGAATCAAGCAGTTGAGCACAAAGGAGAGAAGAGGCTAGAGTCCAAAAGAAGACTGAGAAGACTGAGAAGAAGAAGCCTACAATCATTCCAGAAAAAGAAATAATATTCAGAGAGATGAAGTTAACTGAGTGGATGGCAAAAAGAAGAATAATTGTCATTCATAGGGGAATAGTACCAGAAGATAGAAAAGTAAATGAAGATGAATTAATGCTTCTAGAAAGTGTCTGAGAGAAAATCAAGGATGTTTTAAGATTAGAGCAATCAAAGAAAAAAAGAATTCAGTTTTCAATCTTATTAAAAGCAACTATGGAGAAGACTATTATAGAAAGAGATGAAGATGGTGTTTCATATGTGAATAAATATCCAGAAGACCACCCATTCAAATCTCAAATGGAGTACATCTTGAATGAAAGTGATATTAATGGCAAACTTATATCTAAATCTTATGATGAAATACTCAATAAGATTGATAAGTTTATTAACCGATCATCTGGATATAAATTTAAGAAAGGAGTATATATTGATGCTCAGATAGTGCAATATAAAATTGCCAGAGGAGGAAGCCATATAAAGACTCCTAAAAAGCTTGCTAATACAAAGGGAACAATAAATCCCGATAACAGTAAGACCATGGATAATAACTGTCTTCAACATGCCACATCAGCTTTTAATGCGGATAGACTCTCAGAAGGTAAGTTAGCACATTTAGAAAGATTATCAGTTCTAAGGCAATATAAAGATCTTGTTAACTTTGGTGACATTCTAGATGGAAAGCCAGTCCCAGTTAGCAATCACATATTCGAAAAACTTGAAAAATTAAACCCTGACTATTATTTCAATGTAAATGACTGGGATGATAAAGCAGGTATGCAACCTCTTATAATTTCGAAAAATTATACAAGAAAATATGAGGTTAATCTTCTAGTCCTCACTAAAGAATCTATAGGTGGAAAGGAAAAAACACATTATTTATGGATCAAAAATCCAAGTAAGCTCATATTCTCAAATACAAAGAATAGTAACAAGAAGCATTTATGTACTCGACATGGAGAATTCTTCTCATCAGAAAAAGCACTTAGAAACCATCAAAAGTATTGCTATGGTCTTACAGGTGCACCTCAATTTACAGAGCTTCCAGAAAAAGGTAAAAATGATAAATTACATTTCAAAAAATGGAAGCATATGATGAGAGCCCCTTGTGTAATATATTCGGATTTTGAATCACATAATAAGAAATCTCCAGATGGTGCAATATATAAGGGGCAAATTAAAAAGTTAACTGGGAATGTCCCCAACAGCTATTACATTATAGTACAATGGAGCGATGTGGAAGTATGGGCAAATGAGTATCCTTATAGAAGAGAAAACCCTACAGAGCATTTTATTAAAGAACTAGAAAATCTATATGGGGGGCGCTCTAGGAAAACCAGGCTTTGAGTTTTGTGTTATGTGTAATTTTCATAACAAAAACATATGAAAATTACATGTAACATGAAACTCGAAGCCTGGTTTTCCTAGAGCGCCCCCCATATGATGATATTGAATATAAGCTCTCAGACAACTTGGACATCAGAAACCATAAAGACGAACCAGAATACAAAGAAGAATATGAAAAATCAATGAATGATTTCAATAAAGCAGATAGATGTTGGATATGTAAAAGGATTCCAAGATTCTAACAAGGAAAAACTTGCAGAAGGAAATAGATTGAAATCATTGGCAGAAAAGATTACTGATATTAAGAAAAGAAAAAAAGCTATGGATACTGCAATGTCAATGATTCGAGATGCCACTGTATACACCAAAGTCTGGGATCATGACCATATCTCAGGAAAATTTCGAGGAGCATCTCACTCAGGATGTAATCTTAAACTAAAAATAGACCCATCAAGAGATCAAATTCCAGTTATATTCCATAACTTCAGAGGATATGATTCTCACTTAGTATGTCAATCAGCAGGTAAGGCCAGCAGTGACCATATAACAGTAATAGCTGAAAATATCGAAAAATATAAGTCAATGACTATAGGTAAGTTCAAATTCATAGACAGTTTCCAATTTATGAATACAGGACTTCGAAAATTAGTAGAAAACTTAGGAGCAGTACCATGCAATAATAATGAATGTAAAGAACATAAATTTAGAATTGATAAAA
>CAJVPN010002048.1:0-10449 GCA_910592215.1 Entrophospora candida
TGTTGGCCATATTGCTGACAAAGATGTATATAATCATGCAATAATTTTAATCTATACATATCCAAAATTATAAATTGTTCCTCTTAACATCAGAGTCCAAATGCAATTTCAGGGCCACCAACCCTGCTCTGAATTGTGACCTCCCATGCTTGAACAAGCTGCGATTTCTCTTAATATTCCTCCAGAGTTGCAACTTGGACACAATGCCAGCCTTACCCTAGAGTAGGATCATTGCAGGCAACTTTTCAGCTAGTGTGTCAGCAGCCTTCTCTGGTCTGGGAAGATTAGTGGAAACATCATTGACAATTGATGCAGTCTTGATAACTCCAGGGCCATGCGCCCCCCCTGAAATTTACCATCATCATATCATCATGGAAATCTTGGTCAGATTAGCCTTATGTACACGAGGAATATGTGAGAATGACTGTAAAAATAGCATGCATGCTTCAACATCTATAAAATTTCCAATAATCATACATTGCATATTTGAAATGTCTCTTCTGTAACAGTCAGTTGTGCTGCCTTCACATCTTGTGATTGTAATATTATAATAATATTATTAATAGTGATTATAAAAAGCAAAATACCAATCATTTTGATGAGATTCTTATACCCAGCAAGATCTGCTCCGCATTTTGATTTCAATTAATTCGTGATACGTGATAGAAGTAGATAAAATTCTGAAAATTAATTAGTAAATTATGGGGGATCATCACTATCAAATGGTTACAATTGACCAACTTCCGAATTTTTTCTACCAGCACACATGATAAATATTACACAGAATATTAAATAATATGATGCAAAAAATCTCAACCATTATTTTGACATATTTTTTATTATTGTTTTCTTTACAAGTTTTTGACTTTGCTACTTAGCAACCCTGGATTTCAGAAAACGTGGCGCAGTATGCACTTCTATCATGGATCACGAATTAAAATATTTATAAACTAAATATATATATCAATACAAATAAAAAATAGTACCTCTAGTTAGTTATTAACATGTCTTCTTTAGGAGATTCGCGTTTTGTCATCTTGGACTCTGTCAAAAAAAACCCCAATTCGCGTCTGTCCCTCCCTCCTAAAAAAAAATCACGTCAACAAAAAAAAACAAATCTTTGTGCAACACCAAGTGTAGAAAAAAAATAAATAAAAAAATTATGATCCTCCTTATTGGCTGGAATGTATTAGTTATTGAGAGCGCATTTGGAAGACCAACTTCCAAACCTTCCAATGAAATACACACTGGCTAGATGTGCCACAAGAATCCAAACTTTTTTTCCATTCAACAAGATTATAATAATTTATAATAATAATAACTAGATAAATAAATATAAAATAAATTTTAATAAGTTATACTATGGCACTGAATAATAAAAGTAAATTTGTTTTTTGATTATTATTATTATTCAAAGAAAATTTAAGCACATAATTTTCACAAGGATAATGGATTCACCACCAACACCAACACCAATAAAACCACAAAACAAAATTAAAAATAACAAACAACAAAAACAACAACGGTTATCAAGAAAAGAACAATTAAAAATTATTCCAACTTCTAAAGATAATAATCAGAACAATAATAATAGCCCGTCCCTCAGTTTTGTCGAAGAAGAAGTTCCGAGCGTGGGAGAATTATGGAATATGTCAAAAAAAGAAAGGAAAAAGCTTGAAAAAAAAAATATCAAAGTTAAACCACCAGAACAACAACAATATGTTACTACTAATGATAAGGATGTTAATAAATCATCTCTTGATGAATTAGCTAGTCTTGATGATGATGAAGAATTTCCAAGCGTGGAAGAATTATTGAATAGAGCTATTCCTCCAAAAAAGGAATGTGAAAAAAAGAATGACATTGTTGAACTACTAGACCAACAACAAGAACAGGAACAATCCGAACATGAATTACCAGATTATGATGTTTTGAAAGATGAGACATTAAGCATTCCAGGTGAATTAGTGTTAGCCTACTCTTTAAGAAAATACTATCCAGCAAAAATCATTGGTTATCAGAAGGTAAGACATTATTTTATTTATTAGTAATTACTTATTATTATTTTATTTATTTATTTAATTGTTGATGGCGTTTATTTGAATAATTTAAAATTCTATAATATTAATTGTTATATTAAATAGCCTGGAAAGTACCATGTCCTCTTTTGTGATGGATCCAAGACAACACTTGGTAGAAATAAATTTTATACAATTTATGAAAAAGGATTTGTGACTTGCAATGTAATTTTATAATTGAAGATTTTTATATTTTCATGTTAATATATATTTATATATATTTTTATCTTTATTAAAAAGTTGGGTGAAATTGTAATGGAAAAAGAAGACCCTGATTATGAAGATCCGGAATTAATTGCTACAATTCTAGATCTCGAACCAACATTGTCCGATGTTCTATTAGGCAATGATAAATTGGCGTGGAGATATGATTATTTTGTTAAGGGAAAGAAAAAGCGTCAGTTATTAGCTTCTCGTGTTTCACAAGGACCATTCAACCAAAGTGAATTTGGTTTGATAGCAAAAGTTTTAAGACATATGTATGTGCCTGATGTTGCAAAAGCTATCGATAAGAAAGATAATATCGTTAAACCTTCGGAATTGATCATGTCTATTATGAAATTGGAAAATAAACAATATCAAGAAGAAGAAGAAGAACAAGATAATCAACAGCAAAATAATCAACAAGAACTATCACTTTCATCACAACAACTCTCAACTCCTGTCTCAACTCCACATAAACACAACAACTTAACCGATGTTACCTCACGCAAAATTTTAAACCCACAACCAGAATCATCACCGTCTCAACAGCTCACAACCTCTGTTTCCACTCCACGTAAGCGCAAACACTTACCTTCATTATTACATGATGTTACCCCAAACAAGCATTCACGCCAACAATCAGAAACGTCATCACCATCATTGGCCCAACCAACTGCTGCTGCTGCTGCTGCTGCCTCTTCCTCACCATCACCACCACCACCATTACCATTATCACCATCACCATCCTTATCCTCGTCATCATCCTCATTATTATATGATAAATTGAAATGCCCATTTTTTAATTATTCATCTAATTTGCAACTTCGATTTGTAAATGATGTGTTAATACCTGAAACTATCATTAGATTGATCATGAAAGAAGATGGATTAAGTTACAAGGAAGCTGATTATAAAATGACTGATGGATATGAAGATTTGAGATGGGTAGAGACTATTATGTCATCTAGAAGTTGCTTTAGTAAATAATATAAAATGCAGGGTATTATCATAGGCAATAATGTATTATTGTATTACTACAGGGGCATTTGGTAATTAATTAATAATGGTAATTTTGTGTAAAAGAAAATCACAAAAGATGGTGAACGGTATTGATAGATTAAATAGAAAATTTTTAATTCTGTATATTAATATTAACTAACACACATACACATGTATATTATTATATTATGTATTGATAAAATAAATTATATATATATATATATAATACCAACAGTGTCATTTAGATAGTACAAACTACTCTTAAAGAGCACATAACAAATATCAACTTATTTTCGAATCCATTAATATCCATTGATATGTTTTAATATTCTAAATAGGTCCTTCATTAGATCATCAGAAATATTAATTTTTTCTGAAGACTATGATGTTTTCAATAATTTATCGCCACCTTTCTATGATTCCAATAGATTCATCTAAAAATATGAGTTTGATCTACCAATTTAACCAGTTTCCTCTATCAAATGAATAACCACTAATACTAATACCAGTTCCTTCCATTAATTCAACAGAAACGGCTCAAAATATATTGCCATATTAATATCCACGGCTTCAATATTTGAAAGTAGAATAGATTTTAAACTCGATGTTTTGTTACAATCGGTTAAACTTGAATTATCAATAGTTTTACAAAAGATAATTATGTGTTAATAATACATGTGAAATCTATATAATAATTTATATAGTAAACCAGTTTGTAATAAGATATTCTTATTATTATTGATTATGTTGGTCAAATACCAAATTACAATTACAATAAATAGTCAATTGGTATTGGGGTTGATTTAATTTTAAATTAATCTAATTGTGAATAATTAATTAAACTCAAAATTTTTAAAAAAAAGCGTTTGACAATCCATTGATTGATACATCATGAATCAAAATCTTCTTTATCTTTACACAGATTACCATGGAAGGATTTTGCGCTTTTTAATAATTTACTATGAATCCACAAATGCAGAGATAAAAACAGTTCAGAGAGACCAAATAAGCAAATATGCCTTTGCAAAGATAGTTGTCTTCATAACTCACCAATAAAATCGGTTGATTACCTAATGTTACCCGTCACTTATTCGTTGGAATTCATTGCAATTCACCTATTTGTTTGTGGTAGAAACTTTATTACGCAAAAACCAATTATATTCAAATGAAAAGAGATATGCCATAATGTTTTTTAATAATAATCAAAGAAAAATTTGACATATTGTTGGCTAAACTGCAATACACACAGTGCTGGATACATGATTGGGAGCATTTTACCAGAGCTGTGGGAGTTCAGAAAATAATATACATTTTGTTTTGTAAGCTTCAGTGTCTAACATGTAAGACAGAATGATATGTCGAGTGTCTGAAATGCTTATCCTGACTATTCGTTCTCAAATGGACTTTTATCTTTCTCCTTGTGTTTTGAAAAATTACCTTGCGTTTAAGTCAAACTATCAATTAGCAACATTTAAATTGAAAAAATAGCCATTATATATTGATTGGTTCGATATGGCATTAAAATCATAACTGATTTACCTACTACTACGAACAGACAGGACGGATTGAATTTTATTTTATGAAAATAAATAGGAATTACTTGCTTTATTGAAACTGTTAATTACAAAAAATGTATATTAGAAGGATTTTGGTGGGAATAAAGTTCAATACAAGAATCTACAATATTTATACTTTGCCACATGGGTGTAGAAAAATGCAGTTCTTTTTTTCAAAATATCACTTTCAGAGCTTCACTCGTTTCTACTGAAAAGCTCGCATATCATCAGCAAATTTAAAAATGCTCACATAGCTGATGATTTTTGTCTGAGCTCTGTAATTCATAGGTTCACTGTTGTTACTCACAATAATTAAAAAATGACTTTTAACCATATGATCTATTAACATAAGAAGTTTAAATCTGGAGAATGACGATATCTTTTTAAGCGAAATACGATTTCCTTAACAATAAGATTCCAATAACATCAGCTTCTAAACAGATTTGATTTAATTAAATTTTAATTGCAATGTCAAATCGGTTAAGATGATCGATCCACTTTTGCACAATGCAATTTGACCTTAATCCTGGTTAGGATACCCAGGATTATTCTTTCACACAATTAATGTGCTCAATTACAAATAACTAAAGTTATTGGTGTTCATAGGACATGGGTAAATAATTGACTTTTTCTGTTTTCATTTAGGAGACATCATCAAAATGGTTTCAATGATTTATTATTGGACGTTTTACTTATTTGTATTGTTTTTACTGGATCATGAAAGTATTGAAAATAATATAAAAATAACAGGAGGTTTTATTTTAGAGTATTATTTTGATAATTATGCAATAAACGAATTATTTAATCTGATAAACGCATGCAAGTTTCACATTTTATTTTAATCATCTTGAGGAACAACACATTATGCAGCTGGCATTATGACAGGCTAATGTAAATTTTATAATCGTTGGGTGGCAACCTTTGGTATTTTAGTTGATATTATTTTTTCCAGCCGGTTGATCTAGTCCTTTAAAGAATGCGAACATCTGACAAATTGTCACCATCAAGCTTTTACACAATGATGTGAGAATGGCCCTTGATCTTACTACAGCGATTCTTGAGGTTTGGAGTTGTTCTTCTTTTGATAATAATAATTCCTAATGAAAGATTCGTTACAACTAGATGAAGCAACGTATGCTTTCTATGTTCTAAATAGGGTTTTTATTCGTAATACTAATTCTTATTCGAGTTATTCGTAATAAAGTCAATCTTCGAATTATTAGTTTTATTCGAATAAACTTTCAATGCAATTCTAATACTCAAATAAAACGAATAATTCGAATAAACCTTATTCAAATAGAAACCCTAGCTCGAAATTAACCATCCTTAAAAGTTTATCGGATGAAAATTCTTATTGAAGATCCTTTTTGGGGAAATCCGCAGTTGTATTATTATTATCCAAGTATACCCTCTCTAAATGCATATTTATGAGTGATAGTAAGTAATATGTTCCCAATGGGGCACACTTGGAGAGCTGTATGTACAATTTTCCAGTAAAAGGAAAAATATCCATTTCTATATATAAAAAAATTTCTTTACTAAAAGGATCGCCAATTAAATTATCAATGCAACACGAATATCTTTAAAAAAAAATGATAAAAAGAAATTTTCAAACTTTAATATTTAAAAAAAAGAAAAGTTCATTAATAATAATACCAACAATAAAAACATTACCAACAACAAATATTTCTTCACAAAATCGTAAATATGGAGCACAAAAATCTTCAAAAAAGACTGACACAGATAAAAAGTCAAGTAGTAGCAGCAACACAAAAACCACTAGTAGTGGAGCAGGTGGAAGTATGATACCAGGCTCACAACAATTCCATATAACAGATAAAAGGTATGAAGTAATTAAACAAATACTTTACGAAACTGAGAAACCAGACTTGTCATCATTAACACAAGAAGATTTGGAAAGACATGAAACGATAGAACGAGCATGGAAATTATTTTGTAGACATCAAAAAGAACAAAAAGAGCTTGAATTAGCAAGAAAATATCAAATGTTAAATGAGGCAAATATTGAATTAGAAAAGGTAGATGAATGATTATTTAAAGAAGCTCAGCTTAATAATTCAAAAATATTGTTTCCTGGAAAAATGAAAATTCCTACAGAAACACCACCTTTAGATGGATGGAATTATAATTATACTAAACCTATTACTACTACAATAGTGAATAAGGATGATGAAGTGGTTGATGAGGTAGGTGGTGATGACAATGATGACAATGACAATGATTATGATGATGATGATGATGACAATGACAATGATGATGATGATGGTGATGGTGGTGGTGATGATTATGATGATGGTGATGATGGTGATGTGGAAAATAATGTTGACAGTAGTAATAAACAATAGATGAAAATTAAAATTTTTCGCCCAAAATTTTTGTGACTTCTTTCTTCATCTGGCCTGGACAATTGATTTGAATAAAACTTTCATTTCATTTCTTCTGGTGGATGGGATTAAGAAGATCTAAATTTGGTTTTAAGTTCAGAAGAAATTTAACCCTTTTTAGATTATGAAATTGAACAAAGATGCTATTTCCTCCCATAAAATGGTTTATAATAATAATATTGTTATATTATTACCATAAAAAAGTTTTTTAAAATTCAAAAAATTCAAATTTACCCAATAAAAATTTAAGCATATGTCACATGATCACCAGTTTGTTATTAATATCTTTATAATATTATTAGTCGGTGATTGAAATAAACAAAATATGAATACATTTCTTCAGAATTAGCAGAATCCATTATCACTAAAAAAGAAATATTTAATTAATCATTGTTATCTATGTTTTCAATTAAATAATCTCTCACTCAATTTCATTATCTTTTAGTTTTTTTTGTTTGTCTTCACAGAAATTTTAACAATATCAATATTGTTTAAGTGCTGGGTTCTTTCTCATTTTTAATATTTATTAGGAAAAGAGATATTTTGTGATTTAATTTTCGCGAATGAATTAATATTTTACTTCATAATTTGGGCTGGCATTAAACAAAATTGGCCAGAATTATAAGTTGAACTTATTTAAAAAATTCCAACGTAGCTTGATTGCTTTTAACTAGAATAATCAATTTATGTCGTTTTTTTTCAAAAGTTACATGAAAATTTAACATGTCGATTTTAACAAGACCAATTATTTTGGATGTGTTACTGTGACATGCACTGTACAAATTAGTAGTAGTAGGTGTTTTCCGCATTAAAGTAAGTATAATAATAAGGGCTTAGACAAAATAATACACATCTAAACTCGATAAGTCGGACGCAGCAATCAATTGTTTAAAGTACTTTATAATATAAATAAATGTCCGACTTATCGAGTTTAGATGTGTATCCTCATTTTCTTATAAGGTCACATGATATTTCGAATCAAAATTGAAATTCAAAATCGAAAATCGAAATTCAATTATAGTAATAACATTAGTATTAGTATTTAGTGTTAGTATTAGTATTAGTATTAGTATATTATTGTTATTATTATTATTGAAACGCAAGGATCAATTATTTCATGTATGTCATTTAATATTAATTATTAATCTGGCATTTGTGGCAATTTATTGTTACTAATTTAGAAAGATCAACAAATTTAAATAAAAGCAATAAAATAATTTACAATTATAAATTATATTCAATTTATTAATTAAATTATTCTCAATGAAATTTTATTAGAAGGTAAAATTTGGTAGTAAACCTCATAATTAGACTTTTTTTAAACTAATTTATTTATTTAATAATTAATATTTCAACATATATATTTGTAGATTCATTCACCCTTAATATTATTACAATTCTTACATAAATTATATCAATAATTATATTAATATTATATTAATATTATATTAATATTATATTAATATTTTAGTAATTATTATAGATTTAAAAATGAATTCATTCATCGAAACAAATAATAATAATAATAATAATTTAAATTTAAATAATTTAAATTTAAAATCTATCAATTCAGAATCAATAAAATTACAAAATAATGATAAAGAGAATAAAGAGAATCAGAATAATGATGATGACATATTAAAAGATGGTAGTGACATAAATCAACAAAAATTAAATGATGAATCAAATCAGGATTTGGTAATAATAATAGTCTCTTTACAGTTTCACTAATAATTTTCATAAAATATAAAATATTGAATTATTTAAATTATTTATTTCAGATTCTAATAAAAATAAGAGATTTTGCTTTTCCAATAGAAGATCTAAGACATTGGGGACAAAATCTGATTGCATCATCAGATGATGATAGTAATGGTGGTGATGATGATTATTACGATTATGACAATAATGATGATGATTATATTATAGATGATGATAACAATATTAATAATATTTATGCTAATAGTTATAATAATAATAGTAGTAATAATAAAAATCACACCAATAAAAAAGATGATGGCAAATATAAAAATAAGAAAGCTTGTGCATTATATGATTTCCTGGCAGAGAATACATCAGAATTGAGTTTTCAAGAAGGTGATACATTAACAATAAATTATCGACAATGTGTTGGGTGGTTAGTAGCTGAGCTTGATGGTAAGGTTGGTTTAATACCTGAAAATTATGTTGCTATATCATCTGATGTTGATGATGGTTATTTGGATGATGATGAAAAAAAATATGAATATGAATATAATAATTGGATTAATAATCAGGATAAATAATTTCTTAATATTTAATTAATATTTAATAGTAATAATAATAATAATAATAATAGTATTTATTTATTTATTTATTTATAGATATTTAATAATAATAATAATTTTTAAAAAAAATAGTAATATTACATAATGTAGCATTAGATGCCTAATCATGTTAATATTTGAGTGCTTTATTTATAAGCAAGGACTTAAAAGATAGCATCCATTTTTACAAACAAATTAATTAGGAATTTGGGAATTTAAGATTTTTTGGTTCAATTAATCATCACCTTTAATACTTCTACATTCAAATTTTTATAGATATTTTCTTTTGCCTTTTCGTCATTGGTAATTTACATTTCCCAATTGATTTGGGGAATTTAAACTAAACTAGAAAAATTTAGAATGAAGCACTTATTATTTCTTTTCTTGTAAATAATATTTGTCACCCTGAATGTAGCTGAAAATAAATGAATGACAGTTGTCATCATGGTTTTATTTATATCTCTCTTGCTCACTATTTTTTGATACATTAAACTTGTAATTACAAGTACTATTTGCAACTTACTGAGCTGATTTTGGCCCTTGATAATTTTTTTTAAAATTAATAACATTTTAATTATATTCAAAATGAATATATACTGTACACACACCTACCATAAGTATCCGACCACCCAAGTTGTGTACCGTCAAATGAAAAGAGTCCTTACTAAAAAAGTAACGTTTTCTTAAAACCGTTTTTACTTTACTAAAGTAGACTTGTACTTGATATCAAAATCTCTAAATTACAAAAGCATCGAAAGGTTCGGTATGGTATTAATGGAAACATTTAGCAAATAGTCCAAAAAAGCAAATTTTCAATCGGAATTTTTACATATAATAAAGGTCAAATTTCTTCATTGTAATGTATATTATTTCATTAATAAAATGTGCTCAACGTAACAGA
>CAJVPN010002049.1:0-10449 GCA_910592215.1 Entrophospora candida
AGTGGTGAAAAGACTCTGTAAATGTAAACTGATACAACCTTCACAGAATCTATCAGAGTATTTTGTCAATTTACACTCGTTACATTCTTTTGGTTCGCCTTCTTTATATGTTGCATTATTTAATTCAAAGCTATAAATAAACTTTTGCTTACAATATTCTTTTTCATTTTCAGAAAGCTCCTTGTTTTTTTCAACTAATGAAAAAAAATAGTCTTTTCTACTTTCTTTATTACGCATTTCATTATGAATTTTAAATACAAATTTCTTCCTTTCTTGTGATAATAATTTAGCATGTGACATTATATAAAAACATAAAATATAAAACTTTGACTTGTTGTTTTAATGAATGTGGAGATTTTGAGAATGACGGTTATATTATTTTTTTTTCTTTGCGGACGTGTAACAAACAATTTTTTTCGTACAACATTATTGAAGAACAAATTTCACCATCACCAAACTCTCGTGATCGATTTATTTTAACAATAAAATAATAATTTTATTTGAAAAAGAAAACATTTCTCCGAGAACAAAATTAAAACTTACAAAAATATGTACCAAAACTGTCTTATGTGCTATGTAAAGGCTGTTCTAAGTATATACCAATATTACTCAACTTATGTTGCTTCAAACTCAGACACTAAAGACAGCTCAAGAACATTATTAATGTTATTGCGTATTACTACGTATTTCACGTAATCCTGTTGTTAATCAATTTAACACAACTCATGCATGTAAAGGCAATTTGATTTTTTTAGATTTTATGAAATGTAATAATAAAAGAATTTGTAGTTTAGTTAAGTAAAATTTCTAATTCAAATTATAACATTTGTAAACTTTCCATGATAATTATTCTTCTTGCATCATTGCAATATATATACAATAATATAATAATTCTTTATTCACCCCCAAGATACACATTTTTACATTATTATTGCTTGTATCACGTACCAAGAATTTTTACTTACGCCAAGTATGTCAAGTGGTTTTAATTACGTCAAGGGCTTTTACTTTACTCAAATCGTCAAAATGGCCTTGATGAGAAACTATCTTTAGTCGATACTTTAGTCACGTCAACGACTAAATTCAAAAGTTTCGTCATATATCATTAATGGGGTCTATAGATTTCAATATCATTAATAAATGAGTATCTAATTGGTTAAAATAAAAATTCTGATTATTTGGTAGTTTAAAAATAGAAGTGGTTTCAAAAAATTCTAAAAAAATTAAGTTAACAGATTATAAGGGTAAAAAACTTCAGTTCAGCGGGGCAAAGAACATGGCTATACACTTTTACTTTGACACATTAATTCTTCAGATCTTTGAAGAAAATAATGATGCTCATGGGTTACAATCTTTTGTCATAATCCCATAATTTATATTCAGAATCTATCATATGCCCGTCAACACAGATGCACTTCATATTATTTTAAAATATAAGCTGTATCAATGGTGCAGTTTAGAAATAATACTAAGTATAATCGGGAAAAATATTTAACACTGGTCATTATAATAATAGGTTTAGGTGTTATGTAGTAGTGGTAACAGACATTGATTTGTTGTGATATGGCATGACAGAAAGAAAGTAAAATAACGATTCGTAGAATATTTAGTTTTAAAATTTTTCTTTTACGATTTGAAATTAAATTTAATCCTTGATATATTGGATGAATCTGCAACTTGAGATAATCATTTAATATGGATCAGTACATCTAAATGCTGCGTCACGCGACGAAATTTCAAAATTATTCATTTTATGAAAAACCGTTTGACTAATTAAAGCGATACTATAATATTTTTCATAAAATACACAATAATAAATAAGAAATCCAGAGACTCTATGTGTCATCTATGAAATGAAACAATTAAGCGATTGCATGATATAACTATTAATGAATGAAAGTGTTTTCTATTGTATAACTAACCACACGACTAGTATTTTCATATCAATTGGTTTGGAATATTATTATCATAAGAAAAATCCGTAGTTGACACATGTTGAATTGTAATTTCACCAGAATTATATACTGATATCACAGTACATAGGTAAACTCGATAAGTCAGCCGCGAATGGCTGAGAATGTTTGGCTGACTTATCGAGAGAACCGACCATCTTACAGAGAGCACGTGACATAAAAATTTTTTTATTCTAAATAAATAAATAGTTTTTAAAAACAATAATTGTTTATATTAATCTTTTTCTTAGAATTTCAGAAGTTTGGAAAATCAACCAACCTTTTATACATATTTCCGAACACAATAAAACATAATAAAATAAATAAATGTATTTTCACAATACAAACAAAAATATTCTTTCTAAATTATCAGGTAAACAAAATGAAATAATAAAATATCGCGACAAGAATTTCTAAATCATCAGATATAACGGTATGATATAAATTCTAAAACAAAAAAATCATAATGCAAATGTCACGTGAGACTGACTTATCGAGAACAATTTACTTATCCTAAAAAGAGGGTTGGCTGACTTAAAACTTATCACAACTTTATATAGGTTGGCTGACTTATCAAGGGATTTTAAATAGGAAAAAAAGGGCTGAAAATTTTTGGCTGAGTTAGGTCAAAACTGATTTATGGAGGGGCCGACTTATCGAGTCTATCTATGTATCATAATTAGACAGCATAAGTTAACTCGCTTTGCGAGAGCTTCTAATTTCTCGCAAAAAAATATATATGCTACTGAAAAAGTTCCATCAGAGTTTTACACCAGATGGATTTTTTCATACCCGTGTATTTTTGGAGTAATAATAATAGTAAGTATAATAATGAATAAATCTGAATATAATTTTTTTTTTTGAAAAAATTAGATTGGCTATTAGATTATGATGTATCAAACTTTTATTATTAATAATAAAATAATAAGAAGATACCATTTTAAATCCATTCATTCATTGATTCTATTAAGCAACAATAACATATCAAACGGCACCTAAACGTTATATCATCAGCAAATTTGTTTGCACCAAATACCTTTAGTGAATGTATACTCGATTGCAAAGAATCATGCGAATATTCTCTCCTTCTTTTATCTTTTGAAGAATAAGAAGTATCAGTGTCAGTGTTAGTTTCTAAATGAATTAAATACAACAGTATTAAATGATCTTGATATGAACATTGTTGCAAACAGTGTTTTTCTCTTGTTATATCACCAATAAAGCGTACTGTTTGAATTCTTTGACAACTGGTTTTTGTTTTATTTCTTAAAAATTCAGTTCGTCTTATTTTTATTTTTATTTTGATGTGTAAATAAACAAGGATATCTTTGCCAGTTAACAACAGTAATAGTTTTATCGCAATTATTATGTGATTGTTTTTATTACAATATTATTATTAAGAGAAATTATTATTCAGAAGAAAAGTTTTTTTATTAAGACGTTTAAATCTTTTTAATGTAAAGATAGTAAATAGATAGTGAAGTATTTTGATGAATAATAAAGATATACTTCAAAAAAGTGCTAACGATATAAAATGTAAATAATAATAATAAATAAATAAATAAATAAATAACAAGTGAAATTCATATACAATACAAAGAAATAAATTTAAAGACAAATAAAAAAAAAGAAAACATAATAATAATAATTTCGATATTTCCGGTAAAGATCTTTATTGACCAATTGCTATTTTAATTTTAGATGAAGAACCTAGGAACAAGTAAGAATTAGTCGTTCATGTTTTTACTGTTAACGTATTTAGTTTATAAAATTATTATTCAAAAAGATATATTATTTATTAATAACCAGAGATGGTCTTTTGCATTGATACCTTATATTGATTAAAATCAAAAGTAAACATAATTGAAACTTATTAATATCATTTTAGGGATGTTGATCAATCGGCAACTCGAAACAATCGATTTTTTTTTAAAAAAAATAGGGCGCAAACATATGAACACTTAAGGGTTATGACACTAATACGGCATACGACCATACTAATACTGCAAATCTTTCCAATAGTTACGACATAACCTATGAGTTATATAGTTCGGTAGTATGTTTGCATCCTTAATCAACAGACTGTGAACTAAATATGCGTCGTAACAAAGTGACTTGTGGTCCCGCACCAGAAACAAAGTCTTTGTTATTATTATGTTTATAACGAATTGTTGTCATTACTACATTAATTGTTCTTGGGAATTAATATTAACATCTCTATATCATGTCTCTAGGTAATTATGTTAGCTTCCATAATAATAACTAACAAGGCTTTTTAATGGTAGAAATATTTGCTTTGCATAAATAATTATTATTAATATCAAATAATAATTATAAACAAAGCAACATGACTATTGAAGATGGGGAAACAATTTGATTTGATATCGGAAATTCCCAAATATTGAGAATTACTTTACGACTCAAATATTTAAAAAATTACTTGTCCGTTGCTAACAAGGGTCAACATGATCCAAGTCCTCTGGTTGTCACTATTACTATTGTGATGATGCAACGTAATTTCAGAGGGAGCAGCGTGGCCCTGAAATTTATTTGAAACTGCGTTGTGATTTTTCAAGGAACCTCTCACTTTTCATCTGCGGAGAAATTCGATAAGGATCTTCTGCACGTTCGTAGAAGGAAAGCCTTATTAAATCTGACGCTTAAGCCCAATCTTCATTTTATTTCTGGAAGTGATTGTCAAGAATTGCAATCATACACGATTGAAAAAGGGAGACTTGGCCACCACCACTAGAACGGATGTCTAGACATATATGGAAAGGAGGCTTGGATTAAAATATCAAGGGTTTATTTTCAAACTCCGCAAAATACATTTCATCATTGCGTGGCAATGCAATCTGTTTTGTTTATTAGTTTTCTGGAAAAGGAAGTATATGTCGAATAAACTGCCTACTTTACTTAATATATCAACAAATTAGATGTTTGGTGATAAAATGTTTGTAACCTCTCGATTCAGTAATTTGATACAAACTAATTAAGGCACAAGGTGAATTTAGACCCCTTCAAAAGTTATTGGAAAAGTTCCGAGAAACAGCAGCAATGGATTATAGCATTGGTATTAGGACAAAGAATACAAGTAACGAAGGAATTCGAAAGTCTATAAAGAAGAATTCAAAACCTTGCTAATGGTATATAAATTTTGCACTTTACCTTCCATTGGGGAGGGGGAATATCTCAGAGTTGTAAATACATCTTTTGTCTAGAAAAGAAAAATTTATCTATAGGAAGGAAGGCGGGAAGTAGACCAAGAGAGTATATAAGAAAAGCTAATAAGTCAAAAGATCCTGCCTGACAAGTGAATGTGAAAGAAAAGGGGACTAAATTTACTAAATTTTAATCCCTGAAATTTCTTTGTGGCATAATAATTAAACATTGTACCATATAAATAAATACAAAAACAAGAAATTTTCTTGATTTAAGTATACATTATTAAATTACCAAAGTTCGTAAACTTTTATCATTTACGAGTTAGTTAAAATACATACTAATACAATTTTATTTTTTTTCATTTAAAAGAAAGAAAAATCGTGTATATTGGTGTAACTTCTAATTTCATTTATTTATATCTTAAAAATGTCAAAGCCAATAAAAGATGGCTTAGTTTTTTGTGTAAATGTGTGTCATGATCTGTCATCCATCATCAAAACATTAAAATCAGATTATATTTAAATCAATTATAATTTTTTTCCCCAAAAAAAAAAAAAATTTTTCCTCATAATTCTTATTAAAAAAAGAAAAACAACTATATAAATAAATAAATAAAAATGAAAAAAAGACTAGACATTCGTGACGGTATTTGTCTTTATATTAACAACCATCAATTTTTTACATTATACTATAATAATATCATTCTAAATAATGGATCCATTAGCACTAAATGAGCTCGATGATAAACGCATAAAAAACATAAGGCCATTAATTCAACCTCAAATTTTAATGGAAGACTTTCCACTTACCTTCCAAGCAGCACAAAGTGTCATACTTGGTCGTTCTGCTGCTGAAGGCATCATAAAAGGTCACGACGACCGACTTCTTGTAATAGTTGGTCCTTGTTCAGTTCATGATGTTCATGCTGCTCTCGAATATGGTAAAAAATATAAATGAATTAGATGGAAATAAATTTTTCCATGTAATATATAAATATTTATTTATTTATTGATCATCATAATCACAATTTTAGCTGAAAGATTAAAAGACTATTCAGCTAGTGCAAGTAGTGAACTAGCTATTATTATGCGAGTTTATTTCGAAAAACCAAGAACTACAGTAGGATGGAAAGGACTGATAAATGATCCTGACTTAAATAACAGGTACCTATTATATTTTGTATATGATGATATATGTATGGGCGAGAATGAGAGATTAATAGAGATTATTCTTTTCCTTTCCTAGTTTTCAAATAAATAAAGGTTTACGAGTTGCACGAAATTTATTATTAGATATAGTAAGTAAAATACAACCCTTTTGGGAATAACTATTATTTGCTTTATTTTCATTTTGATTATTTATTTTTTTAAAAAAAAAACCCCCAATTTAATATTTAAATAGAATCAAATGGGAGTTCCATGCGGATGTGAATTCCTTGATACAATCACACCACAATACATTGCAGATCTAGTTTCCTGGGGTGCTATTGGTGCAAGAACTACCGAATCACAAGTGCATCGCGAATTAGCTTCAGGTTTATCTGCACCTGTTGGTTTCAAAAATGGTAAATACAAGTGTGAAGGAAAGAGTGTATGTGCGCATATATGTATTAGCAATTGATATTGATTCTTTTGAAAATATGTAGGCACTGATGGAAATATAGGTGTAGCTGTTGACGCTATCAAAGCTGCTAGTGCTAAACACAATTTCTTATCGGTTACAAAACAGGGAATAAGCGCAATAGTGGAAACAGAGGTAAGTTCTACAACAAAAATAAAAATAAAAAGATTGTCAAAATATAAACTATCCACTAAAATACCAAATAAATCTAAATAAATGAATTAGGGAAACGATTCTTGTCATGTAATTTTAAGAGGTGGTATAAGTGGACCTAATTATTCGGCTGAGAATATAACAAATGTTGTATCTAAATTAGAAGCTGCAAAACTCGTTTCACGTATAATGATTGACTGTAGTCACGGTAATAGCCAAAAGGTGTTCAGCAAACAAGTAGATGTAGCTAAAGATATTGTGAGTATTGGATGAATATTTTCTCTTGTCATTACGAATTAATTAGTGAATGAATTTTTTGATTAATTTTTGTAGGTTGAACAACTTAAAACTTCACCTACAGGATTCAATATAATGGGCGTAATGATTGAAAGTAACTTGGTAGAAGGTAGCTGTTAAAATATTTTTATTTTATTTTATGATTATAATCATTATAATCTAATAATATAATGACCTACAATAATGGTGATGATAATAATAATATAGGAAATCAAGGCATTCCACCAGATGGGGGTGCAAATCTTATTTATGGTCAATCAGTAACAGATGCATGTATTGGTTGGGAAACTACAGTTCAAGTTTTGGATCTATTGCGTGAAGGTGTCCGTGCTAGAAGGCAACGTAATGGTAAAGCTGTAAATGGAACTGGTAAAGTTGTAAATGGAATTAGTAAAGCTGTAAATGGAATTAGTAAAGGTGTAAATGGAACTGGTAAAATTATAAATGGAATAGTTTAAAACTGAATAATTAAATTAAATTTTCTTTTTCAATAATTATAATTAATCATCCATCCATCAATATCAATTTAATTTGTAAATTTTTTTTTTTTTTTAAAAAATACAATAAAAAAATCAAAACTAAAATTTCAAAATTTATTTTCCATAAATCAATCGATTTATTATTCTGTGCGCGATAATCATAAAGTATTTTTTTGCATTTGCGTGATAAATAAATTCCCTTTTATAAAAGTCAATTAAAAAAATATATATTTTTGTATTTAAAAATATGTGTTAAAAATAACAATTAATAACATAGTTTAAAAGTTGATCCTCGACATTTCGAGTATTTTATTTATTTCTTCGTTTAAACTGCACATATAACCTAGCGTTTCTTTTGTGACCCGATTTTAAAACAAAGCAACCCATTGCATAATCAAATAAGTGAATTTGCAGTAGAATCTAACCCCAACTAATTGCACCGGAAGATCATCATCAAGGGAGGATGATATCATTTTTGGTTCATAAAAATGGATTGCGTCAGATGTAAATTTTTATCTTTTAAATTGAAGTAAATGTTAAACTTATGTGATAAATCTATAATAGAGTCTAATTTTATCCTCCATTTTGGTGACCATTACTGAGATTTTAAAAAGAGAAAGGTCAGGCAGGACATCTTTTCTTGTCTAAATTCTTGTGCCGACTCGTAATAACATTTATTATAAATTATGAATAAAATAATAACAATTACCATCTTGATTCAGATTCAGTGTTATATAACGAGAAACATATAATTTTGTTTACCATATGATGAGTGAAGGTGTTTAGGTGCTTTTTAATAGAAACGCGTGAAACCCTGAAGGAAAGATTTGCTATCGTTTTTGAAACTCATTATGCCAAAAATGGTTCTGCATCATAGGCAAGAGTTTGATTGGCTAATTTTGCTGATCAAATTAGAGAATATGCTAAATTTGGTATTTCCTAATTTATAAATGATAAACGTTCTGGAATGATACCTTGTACGCCTGTTATTATTATAAAAATAAAATCCAATTTCGCTTTTGATTAAAAATATTTTTTCTCATTTTTCATTTTGAATAAATTATTTTCTTCCCATTTCAACTTTACTCTTCCTAAGTAAATATTTTCTCTTTCTCAAATAAATTATTTCTTTTCCTATTTCATCTTTTCTCTTTCCTGTTTTGATTAAATAAGTTATTTTTTTCAGTTATTGCCTTAATACACATGTTTGTTAATAAATCAATAAAAATACAATGAATTATCAAAATAATCAACGTGAAGTTCCTTTCAACGGACAACCGGATGCACCTAATATTCCTAGCGAAGCTTACTCTGGTCATGATAATTTTCGCTCAAGTATTCCGATGAATATCATCTACAACAACAACAACAACAACAACAACAACACACCTCACCAAAATATAAATGGTGATAATTTGAACAACAATTTGCTTTTTATAGCTGTTCAGCTTCTAACAACAGCGACGGCAACAGCAGCAACAGTTTCAAAAGAGGCAGCGATAGCATTACTAATAATTAACTTGGTAGCTGTTTGCTTCTTAATTATAATAAAAATAAAGCTATCAGGTTACCATAATTTATTTTCTTAATTTAAGTAATTTAATTAATTCGCTTTTCTTTTTTTCTGGCGGTTAAAATTTAAAAACGGGGAAAAACTTTTAAAAAAGAGCTTTATCTTTAATGAATATCGAATTGATAGAATTAGAATATTTAAAATTGTAAAATTGTTAATTTATAATTTTAATAAAGTTTTTTATTTTGCACTTTTGCTCTCTCAAAAAAACAAACAAACGTTATTATTTATTTTATGCACTCACTAGCTTAGATACAATGAGATGCCACACATTCTGAAAATAATTCGTTTAAAATGAAGCAACGCAATGTCATCTATTTTTTTTGTTCTTTTCCATCAACCACATCAACACGCTAGCGATAATTTCGCGTCGTCGTCGTCATCTAACCCCAAAGAAATAATATTCTTTTTTTTTGAAATTATTATTAATTCGTGCTTTTAAATGGTGTTATTTGGGTAATCTAAGAAGTATATTTAATCTTTAATTTTAGGGTCAGCTGATATTAAATGTTCTATATTAGTTTTCTGATTGGTCAAATTAGTTCGATAGGCGTGCCGAATTTTTTAATTTTAAACCCCTATAACTTGTTATTTTACTAATTAACCTTAAAAAATCTCTCTATTACATTGTTGCTTATGTTCCAAAGATTACAAAAATAGAAAGATTTTTATGGACCAACAAATATTTCAGGGTTTAAATATTTGCAATTTTTTTTTGATGTCTTTAGATGCGGCGCACCATAGACAAAATTTTTCGTAAGGAATCTTCATTTAACTTCCGGAAGGTAGTGTTTTCATAACTGCTGAAATTACAAATTTCACAAGGTCCAAAATTGCTTCGTTTCCTTCCCATCTTCACACCAAAGTTTACTAATAAAAATGTCTACGGAATTTCTGATCTTTTCTGATCTAAACTTAGAATATATGAAGGCGTTTATGTGCAACATTTTTGAATACATTCATTATTAAACAAAATTTTAACCCATGCCATTTGTTGATTGACAAATTAAAATCACGAATTTGATAAACGTAGAAATAAACATTAATATGGGTTTGATTCATTTCGTCAACAATCACTTCACCAACAATTGTTTCATTAACGAATTTAAGAAGTTGGAAGTAACCATGCGACAAACCATTGAAATAGTCTAATAAATTAAATTGTACTACTCGAAAATGTATTTAAAGGGTTGGTTTTTGACTTGGTCGA
>CAJVPN010002050.1:0-10446 GCA_910592215.1 Entrophospora candida
GCACACATACCTTCGGGTCTGAAGAAAATTTCTAACCATTTTCTCTGTATAATTCTACATGCTCGAATTTTTCTACCGATTTCTCTTGCACGCTTAATTCTTCTAACGGCGTTTTGCATCCACAATTCATAACGGTGTAATGCATACTCATTATCATAAATATATCCCGAAATAGATTTTTGTTCGATTTTCAGTAAATATTCATCATAATTTACACCACAAAAGGAATTTCCAGTACAATGAGAAGCCCAATGTCTCTCCATTCCTATATGGTTGTAATTGCCTGTATTTTTGGTTCGTTTTCCAGTATATACTAATTGATTACAAGAAAAGCAGATAGCAATACCAATTTCAGGTGCATAGCTTTTCCAAAATCCATTAACCTCAGACCTATATGTTATTAACTTTCTAGCTTCAAAGTATCTTTTGTTAGGTAGGAGATTATTCTCTCTGAAATACTGTAAACGAGGCCAAATTCGATTCATCCACTCACTGGGAGTTTCATTATCACGAATTTGTGGCATCTTACAATATTCATCCCATTCAGCGTCGGTACAATTGGTTCCACGTCTTTCACTTAAGCTAGCCATTGTATATGATCTATTTATAGTATTTATTGGAGTTATATGTGATTATATCGTATTTAAGGATTTAGACCTATTAGATTTAATAACTTTATACTCTAGAATAACTGGATTCAATTTTAGTCCAAACACTCGAAGAGCGCCCCATAGGGCCTGGATTCTCCAACCATCTCTTCAAGAGTGTTATATTCGCCATATTTTGTGGGGGTATTTGTGGTGAGAATGAGTGAGATATATAGGTATAAATATAGTTTGTATCATTGTTCGTAATTTGAGGGATAAACATATCACAATTCATTTTTGTTCGATATAATGATAGAACCAGGTTTATTTTTCGTGAAGAAATAAATAACGATTCATATAATTATTTGAGTCTTTGTTCCACGAGATTATTTCTGTGACACCGCTAAATTATTTTCTCACTATAGATTATGGAATTAATAAAACCTTTTCCTTATTGTATATAGCTTTACCGATATGAAAAAATACAAATGAGACTCAAAAATGATATGAATGAGGAGAGTTTATTGTTCTTTATCAGTAATAATATCAAAATTCATATGTTACGGAACTTGAGATCCGAGATCGCCAAAATCTGTCTTATTTTTTATTCTACAAAAGCGATCGCCAAACTGAATGGTTTAATTTCCAATAAATGACGAAATATATTCAGTGCTTGGCGCTTGTGACCTGACTTGCTTTACGAAGAAAGGATCTGGAAAATGGTTGGGGTAACGTAATTACTAATCATGTATTTTTTTTCTTCTAACAGGTAACAAATGAAACGTATAAATAAGGCGGATTTGTGAGGCTTCATTTCTTATCTTATCGAATTTTTTTTTAAGGTACGCATTATGAATAAATTTTTGAGTCAGAAATATAGTTACAACTTCATGTATTAATTAATAGTTTTGTTTTTTCTTAGCAGTTACGATGTCAGAAAACAAAATTTTATATGTGGAAGGAGAAACAAAAGTCTTTGATACTGATCACGAGAACATCCGAGTAAAGATTGAAGTGTTAAATGAAGACGTCGCGAGGGTTTTTCTTGTAGATAAAAATGATATTCCAATTGACGATTTAGAGCGGAGCTCATGCCAAGGCATAGAAAATGTAGTTTTTATGAATGTAGCGACTAAAAATAAAGTTTCAACTGTACTCGTTGAGAATAGAAAAAGTTATCTCATAACTTGGATAAATAGCTACGAGTTATCTGTCGATGGTAGGAGAATTTTTATGTTAAAACAACGGAAAGAGCAAAGTGGTGAGATTATACCATCATCATTGGCCAGCTATTTTCAAAAGAAGTAATTTGCAGTATATAACTGCGATATGTTTTTTATTTATTTTTATGTTGTTATTTCGGTAACATTTTTTATATATCAATAAAGTAAGGTTCTATGTAACCATTTATCTCGATAAGAGAAATTATGCAAATATGTGTCTTTGACACTAGCTCCGCTATAATGATCGGCAAAAGTAATGGATTACCCATAGAAAAACAATTAATGTATGTTAAATATTGTGTTGTGGAATGTACCTTATATTACTATGATTCATATTCCGAGATCGCCCATAGATAATAAATTAATTTCATACATCCAAATTTGACCAGAGATCACCCGCTCCGAGATGTGCAAATCCGAAATGAAGACACGATGAAGGTACGTTGAAGACACGATGAAGGTACGATGATTTTTTTTTTCTTATAAAAACATATGGAAATATCATATCTCAGTTGAACATCCGTTGAAATTAAATTTTTGTGATGTGGACCGATGATCAACTGCGCTTACTAATTGATGAAAGAAAAAATCGAAATGGAGAGTATTATAATATTCCCGGTAGTAGCAAGGTAGACTTTTGGAATAATATTGCAATTACAATCAACCAACGATTTGAGACTACCTATACAGGACAACAATGTAATAATAGATTTCAGAATCTTGTTAGAGATTACAACGTAAGCGTTAAATTCTATATACTATTTTATCTATGACATTTCTAATGTACTTTCATATTGCCTATTTTACTGAATTTATTCTAGTCGATGTGCCAATACATAGCTGGCAGTAGAACCGGGAAGAGGAGCAGAGCAGGTGAACGTTTTTTTGAAGATTTTAATTCTCATTTTTGGGAGAGGCCTGGTAAGATCAAGATCACCTATAATATATCACTGTAGTGGTAGGTAAATATATAGATAACATATGAATTTACTTCGTATATGAAATATAGAAACCCCATTCGACATATTGCATAATACAAATACATCCACCAAAAGACGTCGCCGTAACCGTACCCCACCACCATCTTATGAAGTGTCAACAATTCTAAGTACGAGTCGCCGTGAATCTACCACTAATCAAAGGAATCGATCCGCATCACCCACTCAAAGAGCGACTAGTGAAAGGAATGAGAATACCACTGAAACGGCCACCACCAATAATAATCAAGATAATATAAGGAATGAGAATACCAGTGAAACAGTCACCACCGGTAATAATCAAGATAATGGAAACAATGTAAATAATGTTAATGATGTGAGTGGGAATTCAGGTCATAACGTGAATGATGTAGATGAAAATTTAGATAATGCTACATACTTATCTTCATCTGAGTTGGCAAATATTACCACATCCCTTAATATATCTGCATCACAAAATGACAGTGATGTTAGTATGTTCGATGTTGAAGGTAGTCAACCACCTTCTTATATGGAATCTATAAATGAAGAGAGGAATCCGTGAAGCAGGATGTTAATACATCTGAAAAAGTAATAAAAAAAATATTATATTCCTTCTTGATTAAACGTAATTGCTAGTATATGTCCATCCTTTTAATTGTATTCTTTTCATCGCCATAAACGAAGAAGTATGTTATCCATCTCATATATTTCAACATGAATTGATTTAAAGAAGGAATTAAATTTATTGCAAAGCAGGCCTGAAGGGGTGAGCGACCCTAAAGGGTCATGACACTTATGTGCCTTGATAATCCCTCTGCATAATCAATCAGATAATCGGGCCCTGTGGGGTGACTCTACGAGTCATATGTTGTACATGGCTATGTAATGAAAATTATTTTTAGAATTTCGATGTGTACCACCTGACTATATATAATGTAATATGCATGCATGTTTATTTGTGCAATTAACCAAATTTGATTAATTACCTCATGTACATACTTTTTCTTTGTAATGGTTTTTTTTTGGCGTAAATACTACTTTCTTCCAGTTTATTATACCCATTCTATAGATCCAAAAGAAGATTTAGAAAGAGATAAACAAAAACGTTTAAAAGGACAGTATATCGAAGTTATTGTTACTTGACGCTTTTACATTAGCACTAAAATATTTTAATCTTTTTTTTTATAACAATTTAACTACGTAAAATGTCTAATACAGGATTATACAAAAAAGTTTATAATTTTCTTCATAATTCCCCCCTAGAACATATTACTGCAGTTTCAATAGTCCATCAAATAATAGAAGAAGAGCCGTGGTTTCCAAAAGAAGATTCGAGACAATTGATTCATAATGTGATCACGGCTATAAAAAATGAGCTTGAAGAGAATTCAGAGAAATATAGAAAACTTAATGAGATCCCTTTTAAGGTTAGTTTTTTTCCTACTCTCAAAAATTATTGTTTATCATCGAATGATGAATAGCGTAGAATCTTAAAACCAGATTGAGTAGATATCCAGAGCCTGCAAGCACAGGTTTAATCATTATTGTATTAATCCTTAGACGCATGGGGAAGTCTTCTTTGTCTTGGTTTGAGATGGATATTATATACGAATTATGTGAATTGTCATCTATGTGCTGGCCACGCATAGTTGGTGATTTTACATAATATATTCTGAAGAGTGTGCACACGTTTTTATTATAAGTTTCTCTAGAGCAACCAAATCTAACTTATTTATTTCTAAGCTAGTTTGATGATGCTTTCGAAGGTGTGTGTAGCCTTAGAGATATTGATTTTGCGAAGCGAGATGAAGAGGTGTCTATTGAGGAGATTGAAATGAATTTACGGAAATTAAAGTTGAATCTTGGTAAAAGTTCAGCTCCATATGCCAAAAAATTAAGCAAATACCTTAAAAAAATCAAACCTTCTGACCTTTCATGGAAAGATCCAAAAGCAAGTCAAGTAATTAGTTACGATTCGGATATTATACAGCACTTATCTGTGGAGGCAGAAAATGAATATAAAGATTTTATGGAGCCAGTAGAACATATGGAGAGATTAACCCCTCATCGTATCAGAGATGTGTGTGATGAATTTGTGATGACTTATAGCAATACCTTATATGAGGAAATACCTATTGAACTCTCACATGGAAATTGGGATGAGTCGGAAGAAGTTCTCGAAGAAATTGCATCTGGAATTCTCGATATAATGTGAGTATAATATGGATTTTATTCTAAAAAAATATTGATTACATTTTTTCTGCTATTTGAACAGAGGTGATGTTTGGAGGAATCCAGCATTTGGAAATAAGTTTATTAAATCTCAGAATGAAGGAACATATGTTACAGATATTATAGTTCCTATGGTGAAAGCTTCATTAAAAAAATTACCAATAAAAAGTTTCGCTTTTGTTAGCACGTAAGTATAATATTATTATCTTTTCCGGATAATCATACATTTATATTTTTTATTCATTTAGAGCGGAATGACAGAGTATAGCAAGTAAAGATCAAAGAGGAAAGACTGGCAAACGTCCTGACATTATGTTTATGGTGAAGCGTGGGAAAAAAATCTATGAATTAATGTTTGCTGAATGCTCCTGTATTTTTTGTGATAAAGATAAGGAAGAAAACGATTGGGTAAAATTATGGCGAGAGATGAATGACAGTATGTATTGGGTACATAAAGGCTGTAAACCAAAAAAAGATGAATTCGGAATTATTGGGATACAAATTGCTGGACAAAAACTTCATCTGAATATCCTTATTCGAGATAAAGATGATATAAATAGGCTTTTTAGATTACGTTCAATGGATATCCTGATACAATTCACAGATAGAGATACTGTTTATAATTTTGTGGAGATATTATTGCTATTTCAGGTATGGATTTACTTGTCTATTTTTTTATGGCGAATCTATATCTAACTTTTTTTTATAGAGAATCCTAATCGTCAACCTATCACTATTATTAAATGCGGATCATGATTCACATGGAGATAAAGAAGATAGTTCAACAGTATCATCCCCTCCATATGAAAATTAAAACTCCATTATTATCTATATTATTTTTATCTATCCTGTATCTTATTTTATTTTTTACCGCATAAATAAATCCGACCGTGGTGGTCGTTACTTTAAAACTTTATTGATATTGATATTGATATGTAAAAATTATTTTTAACAGAAAAATTTCAATGTAAAGGCTGGCCTATGTGATAAATTCGTGGTATTGGTCCGAAGTAAAAGATTTACGGGACATATTTGACGTATATATTAATATGGATAAACAACTTCATTTTTTTGAATTAATTTCAGATAAAAAACATGGATGAACATAAGACAAATGGTTACATAGACCTTGCTTTATTTTACGAAATAAAAACTTTACTGAAGTAAAGACATAAAAAATATAGCCCCAGAAGGACATACTATTACACAATACAAATATAAATAAAAAAATCTAATTATTCATTCCCTGGTTCACGTAGGAAGTATGCAATAATGTGATATATGTTTCTAGGAGGATTATCGTTGAAAAACTAGAGATTGGAGCTGGTGATCGCATGCGCCTTTCATCTACACTTCCAGAATAATAAATCTGGCGAATGTCGAGAGGAATATTATTGAATGGAGGTGACAATTGATTCTGAATTGCGGTTTGGAGATCATCAACCGTTGCATCTCTGGAAATCGTAATTGTAAGTACAACACTATTGATTGAAAGTTGATTACGTGGGCTATTAGGAATAGCAAGACAATTGAGAGTAATATTGTTGTTGGCCATTTTCACGTTTCCTAAATACGAAAACCCATAGTAAGTAAAATTTCGCTTTCATAGATAGGGCTTTGTTATAAACAATGAATACGAGTAAGTCGGATACGTTACCTCATAAAAATTTTGGGAAGACATGAGGATTTGTAAGTGTGGACAGTGAGATTTGAAAATTTTTTAATTTTATTAATATTAATTAGCACCAAAAATTTATATTAAAATGATCGACATTTCTCTGATTTATTCACGAATCACCAATTAATAATGTTATTGAGACCCAGGACAACCAGAAGAACATACAAAGATGCTGGTAGCGCCAGTATTAGAAGATAATATTGTATATATGTTTTTATGTATATGTTTATATATATATTTAATAAATTTTATGCGCCTCTTTGAGTGCTAGTTTTATAATTCATTAATTACATGATGTGGATATATTCAAAAGTTTGAGTTAATAAAAATTACATGAGTGCATGAAAAAATTTCACACTGATCACTTTGTCAAGAAAAATTTTTTCAATGAAGCTACATCGCAAAAAAACCACATGACTGAAATTTGCCAAGAAAAATTCTTGATTATATGCAACATTGATGACCGTATAATGTAATAAAACATATATAAAAATGAACCTTTTCAAGTAAAACCTTATTAGGTTCTTAAGAGAAAATTATTTTTATTACTAATCTCAGCTAACCATACTGTACTATTATAATAGATTTTCATCTAGTATAAGAAGTAATGACGAATCCTGGATAATGCTTCTAACACACCTCTTCTTCCATTTGGTTCTGCAAGATCAAAACCAACAATTGGATCACTACTATTCCCTGGCCATCTTAAAACTGTGATTGATTGCTGTCGTGGGCAACCTATAGCAAGTTCATTCCAATAACTTTTACTGATTGTAGCACGGTAAAACGTAACATAAGTGAAAACCACACGAACTGCAAATATAGTCATATTAAAAGCCTCACGAGCTTGACGTATATTTTCATCCCCACAAGCAAGAATTTCAGCACCTATTTGGGGTTCCCCATAGTCATTGGTTGGCCTAATGTTATTTAGATGTTTATCCTATTAAAAAGATTGTTTGAATTAGCAAAAATACACATTTGTCAAGCAATCAATAACATACAGACCTCAATGACCAATAAAGAATAGTTTCTATAATTAATTACAAATTCGGCTTTTGCTGACAAAATTACATTTCCAACGTAAAATTTAAACAATGGATGTAATCTAAGTTTGAATGTAATGCAATCTTTAAGAAACTATTAAAGTATATCATAAACAAAAGACATTTCCACCAATACTAACTTAACCACCAAGGGCCATCTATCAAATTCGATAACACGAAATATTAAATTGGCTACCAATGTATCAGTAGAAGCTTCGCTTGTTCCTATAACAAGTTTCGTATTCTTGACAACTTCGTGCAATTTGTAAATGAATGTTTTAACATAATCATGATCATTTTGACATAATTGGTCAATATCTAGCTCTTCCATTGCGAGCACGGTATGGTTGACACCTGGGAGAATGTATTCTTGTGGAATGTTGACTATATGAAATTAAGTTGTAAGTATTGAGTTTGCTAAGAGGAATGTTGATACAACGTACCATTTCTATTAGGAATAACTTCGTTCGCTTGCGTAGCTGAGCAGAAACTCACTCTCAATGAACGAACATCTCGAGTATTGAATGATGATGCAGAATTGCTGAGAAAGTCTGGGTTGTGTAGATGTTCTGAATTTTCACTACCACTGGACCTGGTTTGTGACATGTTTTGTACTAAAAAAAAGAGAATCTAGAAATAATTTTTGTTGCACAGCCCCATCAAACGTGTACAACATACAGATTATCTGATTGATTATGCGGAGGGATTATCAAATTTAAATTTCTTCCTTTACTCAACTATCAACCTCTAAGAAAGATTCTTTCAAATATATTAACGGAATTCCTTCCAATTTTCACGAAGAAGTCACGGTCAAAGACTTTATACTCCACTCGACTCAGAATCACGCCTAGGAAATTCTATTAGGTCAAGTTTTTCATCGCAATTGGGATAAGGACATACATTCGGATAAGCAAGTAAAATCTTTTTTTCGAGACAAAGTCTATGAAACGTATGTCCACATTTCAATGTTGTGAAAGATTTGATATGAGGAGACGAAATAATCTTCTTGTCGCATTCTGAACAGTTCAGCTCTGATAAATCCTTACCACTGACAATGGGATCTTCGAATTCTTTTAAGATATTATATGCAAGGGCTTTAAGGTTAGAAATGGCCATAATACTACGTCAGATTATATCCGATATTTATTTTGTAATAGTAAGTTGAACCACTCATTCTAATAACGTGTGTTTTATAATACTAGTAGTTTCAATGGGTCACTCTGTTAAAGATGCAAAACACTACAATCAATAAATTAGTAATTTCGGAGCAATATTTCTCATGAATGGGATTAATCTATTCTCTATGGGCGATCTCGGACGATTCTCCTACAACATCATACATTAATCGTTTTTCTATGGGCGATCCGTTACCTTTACCAATCATAATAGTGGGGCTAGTGTCAAAGACACATATTTGCATAATTTCTCTGATAGGTAGGAGCTTATCCCACATCTGAATTTTTGATTTTGCTTTTTCCTAGATTCACATTGCAAAAATGATGAAGGCAATTCAGACCCCCAAAAACCAATCAATTTTTAGGTACTATGGAAGATGAATGAATTGCAGAAAAAATAAGAGACCCTGAAGCTTACTATAGAAAATGGAATAAAACTCCCAGGCTCAATTAGAAAACCAATTTAATAAGAATAAAAGAGAGAAAGTTTACTGAATGGTTAATTGTGGAATATTATTGTGCCTTCTAGTGAAGATTAAGAAACATAAAAGTTAATTAATGGCATCTGGGGCTTTTTTATTTAGTATAAAAATTATTTAATTACATTTTGTGCTGGCTTGGGACAAGTGGTGTCTTTAAACTCATCTTTTACAAATGGGAGGATATTGTTATAAAGGTATTCTTGTTTTTTATAATCCAAAGGAGGAGATGTTAATACTAAAATAGATAAAGTTCTAATTTCTTCAAAAATATCTGCTTTCTTGGTTTTCAATAAATTGAATTCAGCAAAAGGTCCATTAGCAACTTCTTGGACTTTCACTGTACCAAGGTTAGTTGCTTCAAAAAGAAAATGTTGATATATTCCCAAAATTGCTTTAATATCTAACTATTAAAAACCTTTCCCACTCTCATAACATTGGGCTTTATTTAATCCTGCTGGACTTGACTTTTTTATTACCTCAACCACATGACCCAGACAATCTACTCTTGTTTTCCTATAAAGTTTTTTAATCAAGCCAATACTATCATCACATTTGAATTTGGGATGTCCTGGAACCATGAAATTTAGTTCAATGCTTTCATAATAACCACAAATTACTAAATATAAATAAAACCAAATTGTTACATTATTTTTATTTTGTCCACCAGCATTGTCACAAGTGATCTTTAAATGCTTTTCACCTTTGTTCAATTTCTTAATTCCATCAAAAATCATGCTAAGTGTACCATTAGGGCCTTTTCCTATAATTTCATTCTCATTAAGAACATAGTTGAGCTGCTTCATCTTGAATACCAAATAAATGAACTTACATAGACTTGTTGTATAACTTTGAGGGTTCTGGGACAAGACTAGGATAATTTACAAAAAAATCCAGGATTTTTTCCCAGTTTGCATCTACAAGATCATCAGCAAATTTTTTGTACATAAAATCTATATAAATATTATGCAATTTTATATAAAATTATCCATGTAAATTTTACAACCCTCAATAAATTTTATGTAGTTATAAAAATTATAAATTTGTAAATTTGTATAAAAATTACA
>CAJVPN010002051.1:0-10426 GCA_910592215.1 Entrophospora candida
GTATACAACCATTTTATTACACTTATACAATACCATACCATACGTTTTGCAAGAGTTATACCATACTGAATGTCCCTGTACTCGTATTTTTTATTTTGAAGTACAAAGATGTTTGATGGACCACAAATTATATTTCATTCAGTCCATATGTGAATTAAGCCATGTGATCGGCGTGAATCTAAAATAACAATAATAATAAAAATTTGAGGAACGTCCTGCGTCACAGCAACAACAGCAGCAACAAAATCGTAATTATTATCACGATAGCAATAATAATAGTAGCAACAGCAAACAAGTAATCATCATCATCATTATTATGATAATGATGAGAAGGAGTAGCAAAAGCAGTGATGACGATGAGGAAAATAGGATGAAAGACGAAAGAGAAAATGTTGATAACAATGACGACATGGAGGGAGTTGTGATGATGATATGGAATGTAAAAAAAATAAAAATCATTATTATTATTCTCAACGTTATAACTTGCCTAATAAAACTTTTAACGTAAATATATTTTGTTAATATTTAACTTATCCCAAATGATCGATAACAATTAATTAAATTCGTTAAATTGAATATAATAATACACCAACACTTCTTGAAAATATTTATTTTCTTTTTCTTTATATATATATTATAATAAATAACAATAGTTAAATATTTTAATTACCATTAGAATCATCTAGTTTTTTTTCATTATGTAAAGGTCATGAAGTTATTTTTACATATCGTTGATATTAAATTATCCATGATACATATAACATCTTTAATCATATTCTTTTCTAAAATATAATTTAATTTATGATTTAAAACAATAATAATATTTACATACAATTATATAAGAAAAGAAACACATGAACGGTATATTTCTAATTTTAAAATGCATTCTTGGAGAATTATTGATTAGTCTGCACAGAATTATCAGAAAATAATTTTGTCATTCGAAAGATTGTAATAATGATAATAATAATAATAATAATCAATTTAATCGTTGCGTAACAATTATTTCTGATCGTATCGATCCACTTTTTCTTATGAAAAATTAAAAATTAAAAAAAGTAATCAATAGTTAATAGTATATGATAGTATTTTTATTACAGGAATATCAAATAAAAATTTTGATGTTTAATTTCTATCTAATGCGGACACCACTCGAGCAAAAAAATTCTTTCTGGACAAGTATTATTATTGATTTTTAATGCCTTCACTTTTAATTAATTTGGTTTTATTGGTTTTGCTAATAACTCCAAAAAAAAGTAAGCGTGGGATTAAATGAAATGTAATTGCAAGGAATGGTAAAATCAGTAGTCCAATTGTGATATTGAAAATTTTTAACAAATGCTCACTTTGTCTGGTTTTGTTGCAGCATGTCATGATATTTGACCCCTGTAAATCTGCAATGTCCTACGACTATATAATACTAAACCACCAATTGATTCCTTATTGCAGTCGGCGCTGGATATAATGAAGCATTTGTTTTTTGAAAAAATTCACTAGTATGGGTTCATTATATAAAAAGATCGTCAAAATGTCATGTGAAATTAAGCTAAAATTTTATTGGTTAAAATATATTAATATATTTATGAAAAAAATAATAGATCGGATATATATATATATATATAATAATCATTTAAACCATTTTTCTAATGTAGCTTGTTTTCTGGAATTAATTTCATGTCTACCTATTTGATTTTTGATTGTATTGATTTAATTGATGTGTTTTAATTCAAAAACAAGATTTTGAGGTGGATTTTTAATATAAGAAATCACTGTACCTAAAGATTTTAATACTTAATCTACAAGTATATCGAATTTGAGCTTCTTATATACAATTAAATTAATTGGTAGCAACTTCATTGCAATCTAGCATTCTAACTGCGATATTGCACTTTAATTGCGACGTAACATTCTAACCGTGATGCTAATACGAATAAAAATAAAATAAGAAATGAAATAAAAAATATAAGGAATAAAGTAATGAATTTTTATGCAAATAGACAGAGTATGCATATTCGCGCATATCAGCCGATTTGGTTTTCTGGGCCTTTTTTCAAACCTTATGTCTTACTGTGTCTTGATGTTAAACAAGAATGATAATTACCCTAAAAAAATTTATCTGTTCCGCTAAAAAAACTAATTTACTATTCATCAACCCGTCAAACCAATGGCCCCACCTCAAAACCAATGGGTTTTTGCTAGTATAAAGTATTCATAACGTTATGATCATACCGTACTGGATTTTGAGGTTCAAACAAAATCAGCGCATATGGTTATCATGATTCATTAAAATAATTTTTGATTTTTACTCGATTTTACACAAACATTATTATTTTATTTTATTATCCTTTATATCCATAATGAAGAAAGCTACATTAAACAACGAACAACGTCATCAAATTTGTTTAAAAAAGCAAAATGATCCCAAAAAGAATTGATTAATCGTTGTGAACAAGAATCTGGAGTAAAAATTGATCAAGCAACAATTTCAAGAACATTAAAGTATTTATCCGAATTTTTAAGTAATGAAACAGAAAAAATCTCGTAATATGAAATATCCCGAACTTGAACATGCGAAAAAGATTTTATTCTGTCTATGAAGCAAAGCAATATTAAAGAATAAAAAATAAAATTATTGTCGTTGATCTTTCCTTTTATAGTATGAATATGCATATTTACGTTAGTAGAAACATGATGCATACGCACGTTTACGTTATGCAAATAGTTCATAAGTCCCGATATGGGACTGAGCTACCTTTATGCAAATGAACAGATGCAAATAGACAGGTGTGCAACTGTGTAATTATTATTATAAATGTTACTATTATATTTTCAATGATATGGAGCTTTATTTATTATGATTGTAACAAGACAAACTTCATTATATACTTATATAGAGAGTTTATATTAAAATTCATTATATCAAGAGCAATATATCTATAATGAAATGGTAAATTTTCTAACTTCATTATATAGTACGATTCACTATATAATAGGTTCACTATATCCAGCGTCGACTGTATTATTATTATTATTTGCTTTTCTGAGTGTAATTAACTCTAAGCTAGCTAATTGCGTCTTACAACAAAGAAAATATTTACAAGCAAGTTCACAAATTATTTACTTAATATTAAACAGAGAACCTGGCTATGTAGATCAATCACAAGTAGTAATTATTTTTTATATATACCAAATCGCCAAAATCAAGTGATAACAATAATAGTAATAGTAATATGTTGTTATGAGAAAAATAAAATAAGCATGCGTGTGAAAATGGTTAACTAAACAAACAAATTATTTTCAACTGGCATAGTAAACGTTCCAGCAAAGGCTCTCTTGGCTATATGCTCATTCGAATGAATAGCTTGAATATCTTCCAGGAATTCATTTTCCAAGAATTATGTCATTCAACTCCTTTACAATCAGCTAGACATTATAAGAAAAATGAACCTTAACTTTCTATATTAATAGGCAAGTCAAAGATACTACCGTTTCCTAAATATTAAACAATAAAAGCTTATTGATCTCTTCTATGGATTCTGTAACTTTTTCCTAATGATCATAATGTGCCTACAAGGAGAATACATTCTTACTATTTGTTGGTTGAATAAATAGATAATTAATAATAAAATATATAACCCAAAAGTATGTAATCATAATAATAATGAATCAATCACTTTACTCAGATGTAAACCTCCATGTATTTGTAATTTATTTACAATATCAGATAACCTACAGGGTGGCGGGTATTGTCAATCTTTTTGATAACTTCATAAACATATTTTTAAGAACTTTTTTAAATATTTTCTTTCATTTAATTTTCGAAACAAGTTTTTACGCTTTGGTGATTATTTACTGCACGTTCTGATCTCAGATGTGAAATAATGATTACGAGAAGACAGGTGATATACCTTATATTTTCAAACCCTGGTACATTTCCGATGACGGGGTCTCTAAGGGACCTCCACAAATTGACATCAAACCAATTTCCTGGGTGTTCTTTTAATAGTGCATTTTGAGGACTTCCCAAAACAATAAGCTGTTCAAATAGAATTTACTCGAGTATTCTTTATCATAAACAAAAATAATCCATACATACTCAGATAATCATGACTTCATATATTTGTCTGATAGAATGTTTTATGTAATCGTAAACAAAAATATCTCTCTCTAATATGCATATCATTTTCTTGAAGATAAGACATATCAAGCTTTTTTCTTGGGTTGGATATATCAGTCTAAAAATCTTCAACATGGCTTTTCTTTTCTCTTCTCCCTTAAGTATCAAGAAGTCTGGATGAAGCTTCTTTTCTGTGGTCTGACAAATTTCGGGCCATAACCATAACAATCTCATATTTTTCACTTAAAATTGCTAACAGATCTTTGATAAGTTTGTCAATAACTAAAGCTTGATCTATCTCATTTCATTCAGTGACAATTCTAAAGCAACTTCAGCCAGCAAAATAAGTTGAGGGAGTTGTGACAAAGTTACCATCCAAATATTTTCTATTTCATTTTTTACCATCTAATTGATATTGCACATTTGAACATAATTTTTTCTGACAGATTCAACGAGTGACTTTTTAAGGAAATTCTTCAACTTTTCAAATGGGGGACTTGATCAAATGGTATGCTGAGTGCTTTGCTAAGACGTTCAGAATCATCAATGTGCATTCGTTTTGTTCATATTTCTGATACTGGCTCACCTAGAGAGTGTTTATCAATATGGAAGATAGTGGAACCAAGAGAAAAAAAGCCAATATTGCAAACAATATACTAAATGTTCCCTCGATATACAAGCATTCTAGCTATTATAGTTTCTCTGATCATTAAATCAATACACTGCTTTGATCCTCTTTTTCCTTATCTCTAATCTACCACAAAATATCAACCGTAATCTGTTCCATATTCCCTAATACATATTTTTTTGTAAATAAGCTTGTCTTCTCTAGTAAAAGACCCTTTTCTTTTTCGCATCTAAATGATTTCTTGACGTGTTAAATCACGTTCTTGATCTCCTTGAGGATGCCTTCTTTATTATCGTTGATTTTTCGTTGAATTCCCTGTATTTGTTCCCATAAAAAATTGAGTTTCACCAGTTCCAAAGCTACCCTACTTTATTATTATGACCCCCGAAATTTATTTATTATGTTACAAAACCAAATTATCATTTAGAAAAAATTTTCCATTGAAAAACAAAACTTTTATAATAAAAAAATTAATGGATATATTTGGACTTTGTTTGCCATTAGTTGACATAACAGCAAAGCTTGCAAGAGACGCTTATAAAACAGCTGAAGATGCACGTTATACCAAAAAAATATGTTTGATCTTAGCAGACAGATTAGAGATAGGATCGCGTGCTTTGTCTGATTTATATAGGCACAGGGATGAAAAGGACAAAGAAGAAAAATTTAAAAGTAGTAATTTCTATAACAGCCTTCAAAGTTACGTAAATGCGGCAACTGAAATCAAAAGATTTATTGATGAGGTTTCTAAATTGAGTGGAGCAATGAAATATATTAAATCAAGTTCTCATAAAGGGAAAGTTAATCAACTTGTAAAAAGGTATGATGAAGCTATTGCTGATTTAAAACTAGGAATAAGTCTTGATGAATTTAAAGAAATTCATGATTTACAAAATACAATGGAAACTGAATTTGAGAAAATGTCTTTGGTAAAATATAGATAAATAAATAAATAAACATTTATTTAATTTATTATTTATTATATGAATTTAATTCTAATTGTCACTTTTATTATCAATTATCATTATCTCCACTATTATTGTTATTTTAATATTAATAGGCTTTAGAAACAATTGAAGCCAGTTTGAATAATCAATCAAGTGATATGAAATTAATGATAGATACACTTGCATCAATGAGTAATAGTCATAAACAACCAATTGAAATTAAATCACTTGAAATTAAATCAATTGGTCAACATGACTTAAGAGATCCAGATCCAGAGCAAGTAGTAAAACGTGGAAAAGTTTTTAAAAAATTATTGAAAGGTTATGAACCAGTAGCATGTAAGCCATTTACAGATGAAGAATATAAAGAAGAAGACTTTCGTACTCGTTTAGCAATTTTAGGTAAATTGTTTTCATCAAACAGTATTGTAAAATTTCTTGGCACATCATATGCTGATGGATTTAGGGTACTGGTATTTGAATGGGCTGAATATGGAAATTTAAAATCTTTTTATGAAAAATATGATATTACTTGGCAACAAAAACTAAAAATTGTTCATGATGTTTGTGCTGGGCTTGCTTTTCTACATGAATGTACAATTTTTCACCATGATGTTAGATGTGAAAACATTTTAGTGAGTAATTAATTTCTATTTTTATTTTTATTTTTATTTTTATTTTTAATTTGTTTAACATACAACAATATATATATTGTTAATATTAATCTTGAAAAAAAAATTTTTTAAAATTAAAAAGATTATGGACAATATTGGAAAAGCAAAAATTGCAAATTTTTCTCTAAGTAGAGAATATCATAATAAAAGTATACGAATTAAAGCTATAAATGAACTTATACCCTGGATGGCCCCTGAGAAACTCAGAGATCCTGATGGAGTCAGGTACACTTTAAAATGTGAAATATTCAGGTAAAGGAATATATATATCTATATATTAATTTTGATTAAATTATTAGTTTAACTAATTACTCAAATTTGTTTAGTTTTGGTATGTTTGTCTGGGAACTATCATTTCAACAAGTTCCATATTTTCATATGCTTGATAATGATGGTGTAAAAATTACTCATTATATCTTGGAAGGTGGAAGAGAAAGTGTAAGGAAACTTAGTCATTTTGATGATATTCAAAAATGTTTCAAAAGCATAATAGTAAAAGGTAAATGAATGAATATTTATAAAGATCAACTTGAAACTATAATGTTGTAGTCCAATACAAGGTTGTCAATAGGCCAAATCCATTGTGACCAATGAGTTTTGGTCTGGTCCATTGCCATTAATAAAATACCAAAAGTTGCACTAATGGATCCAATGGACCACCAATGGATTGTTATCACAGCCAAATAGTATCACATTTTTTTCTTTAAAATTTTTACTGCTGTGACAAATTCAAACATGCAGGTTTCTAATTTCACACATAGCAGATATATATTTAATATAATTTTTCTTTTTAAATAGCTTGGAATCAAGAACCTTCATTACGACCAAATATGCCTACTTTTCTTACTCAATTAGCTACCTTATACAGAAATTATTATTATTCACCACACATTCTTCCTAAACCTAGAGTTAATAGTTATAGTAGCAGTAGTATTGGCAAAGAAATTACTCTTTTACGTGATGATGATGATCTTTCATTAGATACATTGACTTTAGATGATGCTCCAAAAGTAACAATGACATTAGAAGATGGTATAAAACTTCACAAGGATAAAAATGATACCTCAAGAAAATTGGCATGGGAATGTTTCAAATATCATGCTGAGGTATTGAAAGATCCTAGAGCAATATATTGGAAAGGTTATTATTTGCTGGAAGGATATGGTGGAATTGATAAAGATCCAGAAGAGGCATCTAAATGTTTCAAAGAAGCTGCAGACCAAGATATTTCTGATGCTCAAGTTCGCTATGCATTCTCTATATTAAATAAGGTTGGTGATCCTTTAAAGGCTTCAGAATTTATGAAATATATGGAAAAGGCTGCCTTCCATGAAAATCAAGTTGCTTTGTATAACATGGGCGATATTTATTACGAAGGGAAATTAAATTTACCAAGAAATCAAAAACAGGCAATAATTTATTATAAAAAGGCTGCTTTGAAAGGTCATGAAAAATCAATTAAGAAACTTCAAAGTTTAAATATAAGTATCTATGGTGATTAAATAATATAATAAATTTTTTATAATTATTTATTTTATATATTTGGATTCTATTTATTATTTATATTTATTTTATTCATTATTTATTTATTTATTTATATTTTACTTTACTTTTATATTTTAATTATCTTTTGATAAATTGGTTTCTTTACATTGTATTCATTCTTATAAAGAAAGATATAAAGTATTTTGTCACTGCACGTTATAATTGTAATTTAAAAAATGATTTCGGTGGTACAAATCGAAACTCAACACTAATGCCAATTCTGATTTCCTTTATTTCAATTTTCGTAATAATCACTCAATTAACCATGTAAGGTACACAGTCAACCTAAACTCGGGACTTGGAGATAAATGCACACCCCTATGTCCTGCATTACACGGCTTAAATGCACCCGTGATTTCACGTGATCGCAGTGCATTAGTAATTCCGGTTACATGCAATACTGAAGGCCAAGTAAAAAAACTATAAGATCCAACATAGCAATTCATATTTCCAACACCCTACAGTAATATATATTGAATAACATCACTCGCGTTTTGTCATCTGTCAAAAAATAAATTGTTTTTCCAAAAAAAAAAAAAAAACCAATCGCGTCACAAAAAAAAAACAGGGTTTCCATATAAATAATTAGGTCGATCAAATAAACTTTTTATTTTTAAAAAAAAAAATATGTCACAACAAAATCAAAAAAACAAAAGAATACACATTGAACAAACAAAAGAATCATACAGGTAAGTGTTGTTTATTGTAAGAATGGTGGTGGTGGTTATTGCCACCACTTGTCATCACTCTAGTTTATTTAAAAAGAATGGTGGTTATCACCATCACTCGTCACTCTGGTTTCTTATTAATAAATGGTATTTTTTTTAAAAAAAATTCTTCAAAGGTCGAATAAACCTAAATACATTAATAAACTTGTGAATGATTTAACAAAGTTATTGAATGAATCAGATTGTTATGATGTTGAAATTAAAGTTGGAGTAGATGAGACTGTCAAAATTTTTAAAGCTCATTCTAACATCTTAAAAGCAAGGTCTTCATATTTTAAGACTGCTTTATCAAATAAGTGGATGAAAAAATCTGATGATGGTGTTATTTTATTTGAAAAAGAAAATATTTCACCAAATGTATTTGAGGTTCTTTTAATGTAAGATTATATAACTTTTATAATTTTTTATTATTTTTAATTAGTTGACTAATTAATAAATTGAATGATTATAATAAATTTTTTTTTTATAGATATATTTACAATGGGGTTCTTGATATAGATAATCTGTATGAAAATGAAATTTTTGAACTTCTTGAAGCATGTGATGAATTAAATTTTGATGAATTGATCGATGACTTACAAAATTACATGACTAATGAAAAAGAAGAATGACTTCAACAGAATTTAATTTATGTTCATAAAATTGCATCATATCATCAATTGTTCAACTTGCTTCAAGATTATTGTAGTGAAATAATTAGTAACAATCCAGGATTATTTTTTAAATCTAAGGATTTCAAACATATTGAAAGACTATGCTTATTACTTTGTTAGAAAGAGATGACTTAGAATTAATGGAAATAGATATTTGGGATATTGTCATTCAATGGGGAAAAAATCAAAATGAAAAATTAAATAAAGAAGTTTCAGAATGGATGAAGGAGGATTTTATCATGCTAAAAAATGGATTAGATGACATTATTCTGCTAGTAAGATTTTACGAAATTTCCTCTATTGACTTTTATGATAAAATCAAACCTTATAAAGAAATATATGAAGAACTTTTACAATATCATGTTACTGGTAGATTCCAACCAAGATTTATACTTCAAAAAGGTCCAAGATCAAGAACAGGTCAATTATTAAATTCACAAACCAAATCCCTAATTTCAAGTTGGATTGATTGCAAGAATGATCTATATCAGGGTTGGTGAATGTGTGGTCCATTGGTGGTCCATTTATGGTCCATTGGGTCCATTAGTGTAACATTTTAACTATATTTAGTATTTTATTAATGGCAATGGACCAGCTCAAAGTCCATCAGTTCTCAATGGACCAGTCAATTTGCCAACCCTGATCTATATAGAGAAAATAATACACCTTACAAATTTGAATTAATTCTTCAGGGAACTCAAGATGGATTCACTAAGTCTGTCTTTAAAGATAAATGTTATGATATTAAAGAAACTGTAACAATTTTAAAAATCAATAAAACAGGTGAATTGATAGGTGGATACAATCCTGTTGGTTGGAATAAAGAAGGAGAGTCTTCAAATGATGGGTATTTTATTGAATCAGATAAATGCTTCATTTTCAAAATTGATGAAAATCAGATAAATAATTCAATATTAAGTAGGATCCAAAAATCCCAACAAGCATTATATCATTATGGTGATGAATTGCATGATTCAATCTTATGTTTTGGTGATTTATCTGTAGACCATCTTATGGAAGGTTATTATTATTGCTATAATTTTAATAATTGTTCTATCCAGGGTTGGCAAATTGACTGGTCCATTGAGAACAGATGGATTTTGGACTGGTCCATTGCAATTAATAAAATACTAA